>JADBJO010007500.1:77500-111797 GCA_016801955.1 Conus betulinus | reverse complement strand
TAGTAAAGATAGAAAACATTGGTGTAACATTATTCCTGTGTCAGAACAAGTACCTAAAGTAAAGGGCATTTGTTCATCATCATCCTGTTTCATCCATATGTGTATCTGTCCTCTCCTCCGTCTCGCTCCTCTCTCTCACGCCAAACTCTCATCTCTCTTCTCTCACAATTTATTAAAAGTGTATGTTTACCAAGAAAAGAAAAATTGAACTGAGTATATCAGATTAGTGATGTGTACTACTACTAATACTATAGCGCGTTATTGCAGTCAATCGTAATATAGGGATTGTAGATGATGGTTATATTTGTTTCGTTTTGTTTTCTTTAGAATCTGATGCACATGGCACAAGAGGAGATGCTCCTCAGACATGGACCTGGTCAGGGAAGAGTCTGTTGATGCAGGCGGTTGATTTTGTCATGGTGAGTATTGAGTACTTATTTCAGTTGCAGTTTTCAAATGTGCAATGGCTTGGATGGATTGCTCTTCTCGACCCGCTCCAAGTCCTGTTATTCACATTACACAGCCTTGATTGTTGGAGTGTGAGGCTCCCAACTGGGGTTCACCACTGACCCAGCCAAGTGTAAACTCTGTCCCCAGTCATATATTCCTTTTCAGATGTCTTTCATACCTTAATCTGTGTGACAGTCTCTCCCAAAGATTGAAAAAGGTGTGCCATCTATATGGCTTCTCAGCTGCTGGCTTCTCAACGTCCGGCTACAGCCTGCGCCCTCTTCTCTCTGCCAGGATTGATGGAGACCATACCCTCATCATTTTCCTGGGCAGGATCCTCAAGCGACCCTTCCATCCAGTGCAAATTCAGAGTGAGTTGGTCTCAACCTATGTAGCAGAGAGACTGCCTCATGACCGTGGGACTGTGTTTTCCCAGTGGGCTACAGATAAACTGGTTGTCGGTCATAGCTGCGTACAGCCACAGTGTGGCCCTCTCCTCTCTCTCTCTCTCTCTCTATCTCTCTCTCTCTCTCTCTTCTCTCTCGACCCAGCAGACATCGTATACAGGGATGCCATAACACAGGCTGAACGGTCCCCTGTTCCAGGAACAAGTCAAAAGACAGGTGCTACTGCTGCACATGCATCACCCGCTGTGGTGGTCTACATGAACCGAACAGGAGAGGGGAACGGGGGATGGCAGGCTCCATCAACTCTCCCCACCAGGCAGAAGCTCTCTTCCGCTGATGCCTCTCACTCAGGATCAAGCCTCAGGGCAGCCAAATAACAGGGGGTCGGGGTGGGAGCATCGCTGCTGACTCTCAGGGCCATGTTCGTCCGCACAGTCCTCCAACAAACTGGACCATACACTGGATGGTCTGAAGAAAGCGTGATGCCGCAATCTGTAAGTGCTCAGTCTGAAGTAGCCAGATTATTATGACTCAAAACTTTGAATTCTAGAGTCCCTGTTAATAAGTTTGTGTGTGTGTGTGAGAATTATTGAAGGAGACGACACTTTTATTCGTTTATGATCTAATACCATTCAGAGAGGATACTACCACTGAGCTGAACTGAAGGGAGTCTTGAGATCACTGATTCACATCCATGATCATACCACATTTTCGACAAGTTTCCATTAGCGTCTCTTGACTTGACATGATCTTTCCCAGTCCTGGAGGCGGAAGCTTTGGTTAACACTGATTTCTCCTGTGTTCTGTTGAAGCATGTCCACCCACCCAGGCTGTCCGCTGGGTGAGGGGGAGGCCAGGCTGAAGGAAACACACTCATCCTCTTGGTCTTGAGGTTGTCAGCCCAGCCCAGCTGTCCCCACTTCTCCTCGCTGAGTCAATGGGCCAGTTTTCCTCCCCTGTGTGTATGCCCTACAATGGGCCTCCTTGCAGCCGCAGTCTGGGATCCTTCATGCTATTGGGACACACAGTTTGTCCAGCAGCTCCCAGCCCTTGGGGGTGTTCTTGCAGGCTTTCAGACCTTGGCCAGCCACCGCGCACGTCTCTCAAGGACCAAAGCCTGTCAGGCATTACCGAATTGCAAAAAAGGTGTTTGCTGTCCCCATAGTGACCATCCATTGTACTACCATCTGCCAGCTAGGAGGGGCCCTTCTTCCTGGATGATTCCACCTGTGGGAAATTCCACTGGGAGCGTCTTTCAGGGAAGCGTTACCCTGGGGTGGGTTCCCCTCCCGTGACCTTTCGCTCATCATCGACGCGCTCTTTTAGCCACCTTCCAACTTTTTCATGACTGCCTGTCATACAAGGCCACTTTCAATCCGCACTCTCACAGTCACTCCATGTGCAGTGACATTAAGCTCTCCATCATCTCAGTCAAGGGGGCATACTCACAGGCTCGGGTCAATATTACAGGCTGCAGAACTCTCCTTGGATCTGAGGATTTTGAACAAAATCACCCCGGTTTTCAGATGCAAAAAAAAAAAGCGACCATCAAAGAGAGGGGGGAAAAAAAAGCCTTTTGAAAAAACAAAATTCATGAAACGCTGAATTACCACGGATCTTGTGCTGTATCAGATTTTCTAATCCAGGTTTCCACGATTTCTGCATTCAACGCAGTGACACCTGCAGTGGTTTCAGTGTGTCGAGATGCTGCATGCATTAATCAGACCAGCTCAGTGCCAGGCACATATTGAGGTGAATGCAATCTCTTCAGCCATTTTTTTTTCTGGTTGTGCATCATGCACAGGCTTTGGCTTTGGGGGAAAATGTGACGACTTGTGTGTCATAAATCAAGGTGAGACTTTTGAAGAAAGCACAGGTATCAACTGTTGGAGATTTGAGTGGACTGAAAAGACAACAAACGTGAGCAGTTTTGATCAGCTGTCTTTCAGTCTGCCTCTTTGGAACATGAACACGCCAGGAATGGCAGATTGTTGCTTTTTCATGTTGTTAAAAAGACCTGAACCAGCAGTCGTGGTTTTAACAGTGCTGTTTGAACACACGCACTGCAAGAGGCATGGCAATGTTTAGAGCACAGAACTGCTATCAGAGCAGACCAGATTTCTTGATCAGATTAATGTTTCACCACACATACACCCCAACCCACCTCCATCTTATTTTTTTTAACATGAACATGCATGGATTTTATTTTGACAGTGTGACAGTCCTGATAAGTGATATGTCCTGTTGTACCCCTGTGGTGGGCTTTGATGACAAATAGCAAGAAATGAGATACATGTCGTTTGCCCACCAGGACGTTGCCCCTAGATCCCACCGAGGTCTATATGTCCCGGGGACCCTGGGACCTGGGACCCCGGCCTTTTTCAGGGATTTTCAAGTCGGCTGTTCTGGAGCCTAATAAAGTGATATTAGCAGCCCCTCAAGAGCCCATGAGGTTAAAGCAGTTGCCATGTTAATTTACATTCCAAACATGGTAATGCCACCTCCTTCTCATGCCGTATATTCTCTTCATTAACTTTTACCCCAAGGATATCCACATGCCTACCCTGGGCAGTGTCATTGACAAGCAAGGGGGCAGATGCCGACATCAGAACAAGGATTGGAAAGGCCAGGGCACGTTCGTACAGCTGCGGAACATCTGGAACTCCAAGGAACTGTTAATCAGCACTCGCAGGCTCTTCAATACCATCATGAAGGCAGTCCTGTTGTACGGAGAGCGGAGCCCTGGAGAACTACAGTCGCCACCACCAAGAAAGTGCAGGTGTTCATCAACAACTTCCTGCACAAGATCCTCTGCATCCGATGGCCAGACACCATCAACAACAACGAGCTCTGGGAGAGGAGAACAAACCAGCTGCCCGCAGAAACAGGAAATGAAGAAACAGTGTTGGGGCTGGATTGGACATACACAGCCGAAGCCTGCAAGCAAATCACCAGACAAGCCCTAACATAGAACCCCCAAGGATAGTGAAAAAGAGGCTGGCCAAGGAACACCTGGTGCCGGGACCTGGAAGCTGATATATCAGGAACATGGGGATGACATGGAACCAGCTGGAAAGAAGAGCCCAGGACAGAGACATGTGGTGACAGTGGAGGTCCTTGGTCGGCGGCCTGTACCTCAGGAGGGATAATAGGTGAACACACACACACACACATCCACATGACCATAGTGGATGGTTCCCATGGGAATCTCTTTCACCACGGTTTAACTCAGCCATATCCATCCTTGCATCTTCTCTGCGAACCATTAGGACAGAATCACAGTTCACTCTCTTCGCATTACTCTGAATTTCGCCAGAGTTTGGCATGGTCAAGTGTATGATGCTAGCGTGAGGAGTTTTTCTCCTGATCACCGTTTGGTTGAATGTTCATACTACATTAAACTCACAGTCCCACCTGTCCCTTGCCCTCTAGCGTTGCGATGGTCCACTGAGTACCTTTGGCCATTGTGCGAAACTGGAAGTGACCTTGCATCGTCTGCTGGAGACAGACAGAAGATGGTGAACAGTGGGTGACTTCACTGAGCCAGTCACCAGAAATCATGGCCAACTAAGCAGATCAATAGCTGTAGTTTTGAAGAGATTGACATGGTGACTGCAATGTAGCCAAACTTAGGGTTGGAGAAAAATCCCCATTTCTGTGTGCATGAATGCTTGTGTGTGTGTGTGTGTGTGTGTGTGTGTGTGTGTGTGTGTGTGTGTGTGGTGTGTGTGTGTGTGTGTGCTTACAGGAGAGGGTTTTTTTTAGGTCCTTTGAAATAGTGTGAGCTGAATTAATGAAAAGCCATTTTCCACCTTCCCTACTTCACCTCCTCTCTTGTTTTCTACACTGCTGATCCAAGCTTGCCATGTAGTGTAAACTACGCATGAAGACAGTCATGACTTATGAAATATCATGTGTATTCTCATGCATATTCCATCCACATTGTGCTTGTACAGATGCAAGAATTGTGCGAGACACAAAATTCTGTAGCCCTTCATGCCCTGCAGTCATGGTGACCTCAGTTTCGATGTCCTCGCCACATCTGTGGCCTTGGTTTGGTTCCGTAGGGGTGACCGGTATCGGTGAGTCCATGGGGCTGTCGTTGGACGGATGTGGTGGCGCCCTCCGGAGGGAGAGCTCACTCACGCCAGCTCCGCGACTAAGCAATTATTGTCATCAGTAGGGGGCGTAGTAGGTGTTGTCCTGCGTATGGTTAGATCAGAACAGGCGCCACTGAACACCACTGAAGTGACTCGGTGGCAGTGCAATGTCTCCTCCAGTGGGCTGCCTCTTGACGACTTGACATTGACTGCTCCCTGTGGATTGCCGGTGCCGGGGCTGCGGCGGGGCCAACTGGGCTGTGGCTGTGGATGGGGTGTGTCTGAACGAGCGGCGGGAGTGCACTACCTCTGAGGTAGCGCAGAGGTTAGGACAGCCAAAAAAAAAAAAAGAAGAATTGTGCGAGACAGATTTTTTTACAGCACCAAACTACAATTTGAAATCTAATCTACACCGAAATTTTGTTTGAAAAAAAATCTGTCAATAATAGCAGTTTGCTCTGCTTGTTCTTTTTGTGTTGGTCATGTTAAGAACTGATCATTGTGTGCATCTTTATTATGGAAAATTTGGAGTTGATCCATTCTTTGCAAAGCCAATTCCCCAACTCCTTCATCGTCTGACATTCTGCCACTGAAATTTAAAGCTAGCACAGGGCCACCTGTGCAGTCTATATGTAGGACGAGTGTCCAGAGCTGTCGTTGATTCAGTGGTGCCTGGGGCGGGGCCACTAAACTGCACGTAATCATCCAAAATGATCAGTCACCTGTCTCCATCATTTGCTATCACTCTTGACATGCTGAAAATTGTCGTGTAGGGGTGTTTTTGTGTTTTGTTGTTGTTGTTGTTTTTCAGTGTTTTCATACATGAAAAGTTTATCTGCCATTTCATGCCCGAAAACGTTATCTGAAATTTCATGCCTGAAAATGTTATCTGCCATTTCATGCCTGAAAATGTTGTCTGCCATTTCATGTCAGAAAAATTTATCCACCATTCCATGCCTGAAAAGTTTATCTGCTATTTCATGCCTGAAAATGTTATCTGCTATTTCTGCAGTGTCTGCTGATGTTTTCCTTTTTTTTTTTTTTTTTTTTTTTTTGCTTCTCCCCACTGTAAAAGAAAATGTGGCTCTGCTGCTGGTGGGGGTGGGGCAGGGGAGAGGGGTGGGGTGGTGGTGGAAACGATACAAGCACTGAAACTGTGCCACTCTTCCATCTGGGTGACTGAAATCCGTTTTCCCTCGGCAAGGCCCCAGACGGAAATTCCGTTTTTCAAGTTTCGTTATTCAAAAAAAAATTTTTGTTTTGAAAAAACAGTTGAATCTGCGGTATTATGACTGAAGCAGCACTGTAGCAGATGACTGGAAATGAGGAAGCACTCTCTATCGTTGAACACAACATGGGTCCGGCATCTGTTAGCCTACGTAGCACCATTGTGCTGGTAGAAATTTTCCAGTGGCACTGCCCCTGCACCCCGTCGGGGCCCGGGCGGCCCCTGGACCCCTGCCTCATTTTCAGTTTTTTTTCAGATTTTCAAAGTGTCACCCTTGCTGAACGATCAGAAGCTGTCGCTGGCGTGGACTTGTTCAAGTTGTTCACTGTTGAACATATTTGCGAAATACAATGATTTTCAGTACATGTCATTCACACAAGTGGTGCTGAATCAGAGCTGTGGTCACAGTGGAGTGCCGCCCACCCACTCCCTGTATTGGACAATTTTTGCCCCCCCCCCCCCCCCCCCCCCTACTGTGACAATCAGAAATTGCTATAGTGCCATCTGTTGTCCACTACTATTGGGAACAATGACAAATGGCACAGTCTTTCAGTTTCACTGTCATTCATGAACATGGCGTCTAGTCACAGTTTTGGAGTGCTCCCGCCCCTACATCCCTTGCAGTCCTTTCAGCGGTTTTTTTTTTTTCTTTTTACATATTTTTTTCAGAATATGGGAATCTCTCTCTCTCTCTCTCTCTCTCTCTCTCCAGCCCTTCCTTTTCTCCCAACCACTCTTCCCCTTCCCTCCCTCCTCCCCCTTCCTCCTCCCTCTCTCCCCTCTTCACCCTTCCTCCACCCACCCTCCCCCCTTCCTCCTCCCCTGGATGTGACGGCATGCAAGAGAGGTAGAATGACCAGTGAGCAAGTGATAGGTCTGGAAGGATGTGGGAAGTGACTTAGAAAGAGAGAAAGGGCGTTCACATGGGCTGCTGACAGCTTTCTGGATATGTATATTATTATGGATTTTTTTCCCTTTTTCAGAAGCTGGAGCCTCAATGGTCCTTGGAGGACGACCTACAAGGTCTGCCGTCAGCTGTCCACAGCCCAGTACAGCCCATGTCCGACAACGCCTCAGAGCTGCTGCCTTCCCTGATCAGGAGTCACGTGTGCTACTACTGCGCTGCTGCCTTTGTGTTGGTCAGCAGTCTGGAGTTGCACATGGCCTCCGTCCACGGGGAGAAACTGCACGTTGTGTTGCCTGTGTCCACCACACCCGACAGCTGTGAGGCCAGCGACCGCAGGACCCTGGACAGCGGCAGGCTGAGGAGAACGGTGACGACGCACAAGGTGGACAGGCGTGACGGTGACCAGGGGGGTGGGAAGACGAAGAGGCGGCATGGGTGCGACGTGTGCCATAAGGTGTTCACTCGGGCTGATCATCTGAAGAGACACGCTTTGATTCATGCCAGCCACAGACCCTATGTGTGTGAGGTGTGCAGCAAGGCCTTCACCAGGGCTAGTCATTTGAAGAGGCATGCGCTGACCCACACCAGTAACAAACAGTTTGTGTGCGAGGAGTGCAGCGAGGTGTTCCTTTCAGCAAGTCACCTGAAGACACACAGACTGGTTCACAGGAGCCAGGCACTGTTTTCGTGCGACAAGTGCGACAAAACTTTCTCCAGTGCCAGCAACCTGAAGGTGCACAAGAGACTGCACACAGGGGAGAGGCCTCACAAGTGCCCGCATTGTGACGCCGATTTCAACGTGTCCAACGACTTGCAGAGACACGTCAGGTCGGCCCACGCAGGCGACAGACCCTTCGTCTGTGATGTCTGCGGGGCCGCCTTCTCCGAGTACGGCAATTTGAAACGTCACAAGAGGATCCACACGGGGGAGAGACCTCATGCTTGTGACCTTTGCAATGCGGCTTTCGCCCGTGCGGATGACCTGAACCGGCACAGGAAGACCACAAAATGTGAGAAAAACCTGCTGTGCACAGACTGTGGGAAAGGGTTTGCCCGCACCAGCCACCTGAAGAGGCACAGCTTTATCCACACAGGAGAGAAACCTCATGCCTGCCGGCATTGTCCGGCCGCCTTCATCCAGTCAGGTGACTTGAAGAGACATATGCAGAAACTACATTTCTAACACTGCAACCTGGTGACACTTTCACACCTGCTAGAGATGAACCTCAGTCTCATAGTTGATGGCAGTAGTTCTCAACGTGTTCAGAGATTGTTGAGCAGCAAAGTTTACTGACTCACAAGATATCATTGATTTAAGGCGTTCCCTCACCATTCTGCTGACTGATGGATAGGAAGAAAATACTCAGTATTTACAACCTTCAAATTCCTTCAGTATGGCGTACAGTGTGATTTGTGGGTTAAAGTGCCATATATGTATTTATCCACCCAGTGACCAACAGATTTGTGTTGCCTTATAGGGGGAGGGGAGACTGTTATGGCTGTCAAGATCTCAGATTTATGAGTGTGCATTGAAAACATTAAAGCAAGTCTCCAGAACATATCAGCAGATGTGTTAACTGTCTGCGAAGTGACTGTGACATGTGGCAAAGAGTTCCAGGGGAAATGTATCGGTGACATGGATTCCACATGGTTTAGTACAACGAAACATACCTAGTCTCGAACACCGCTATGTCAAAACACAGCCTGGCAGCACAGTTCACTGTAGACAGACCAATTGCCTGCAGGGAAAAGGTTAAGCCATACACCACCGGACTTGTATTATTACAAGCATAAGGCAAGCTGTCAGTCTCATGAAAATGTGAGCAACTAGCTCATTCTCTCGCTTCAGGAGAAAGGAAGACCCCTTCTAATGGTGGCACCCAGAGATTCCCCTGCTTATGAGTGGTAGCCATTTTGTTATTTGGGAGAGCTGTTTGTGCTACTAGCAGCCCCCAGTCCCACTTCAGTGATGTCATAGCCAAACACTTGAGGCAGTGGAATCCACTGCACATTTACTATTGAGGAGGTGCAGCAAAGGGTGTGCTGGGGAGAAAGAAACAAAAGGCAGATTAAGACGAGCATTATCCGTATGAGTATCTTCCTCAAAGATGGAGTATGGCAGTCTTAATGGCGGAATAAAAAAAAAACGGTCATACACACAAAACTCCACTGCCTGTCTATACAGGCAGTGTCCGCAGGAGTATCAGCCTGCGTACGCAGAAAGAAAGAAAGAAAAAAATCGTATGAGTTATATGACTGAGAATGATCCCAAATTGGATGAACAGTATATCAGGAGAGCAACAATGGCCAAAGCAAAACTGGAATGAACCTGACATTTTTGAACCAGTGACAAAGGGTAGAGGGTAGGGCTTGATTCAAAGGCAGCGTGTTGACTGTGGTTGGTTTAAAAGTTGTTATTGACAGTGATGATAACTGAATAAGCATTAGGAATGCCAGTGCAGTGTGAGATTCAATGACTGCAGGCAAATGGTGGAGGATAGAAAGAACCCACCAATACAGAGCTGAAGCACTTTTAACCCAGGCACATCAGAATGCAAATGAGAGGGTCATGGCAGTGTGGCGTTCATTCATGTTCAGTTATCGCTGCCACACGTTTTATGGCATGTGGCTTTCCCAGTTCAACAGAACATTTAGACATTCTAGGGAATATACTTGTTTTATCAAGTTTCAGCCTTGTAGGTGTGTGTGTTGTGTGGCTGTGAAAAAGAGTTTGTGTTTTGTGGTTGTGTTTAGTATGTGTGCGAGTGTGTGTGCGTGTCTGTGAGTGAATCACAGAATGTGTTTGTACTTTGTACGTGCGTGTTTGTTTTGTCTATCAAGTGAATGTGTGTGTTTTATGCTGGTGAGTGTGTGTGTGTGCGCGCACACACACACCCATGCATGCACACCACACCTGTAGGAAAAAAATTGTGATATTCCCTTCAAATTGAAATCACAAAAACTATGAAATTGTTGTGTACTGAACATTCAGGACATGTTCCTAATCGACAGTCGATTTCCTCCATTTTACAACAGATAGCTAAAAAGTTGCTCATTTCATTTCAATAGTTCCAGAGATATATATCCATGTTTAATGCACACTGATATGAAATTGGCTTTTCTTCAGAAGAATGCCTGGCAATGGAAATTTATATTTGCAAAATAAAACTGATGGGTGAGGAAAGGGTAGGGGCCAGTAAACAATATTGTTGGGGTGAAATATTGCATTGATGGTGAAATATTGCATTGATGGTGAAATATTGCATTGATGGTGAAATATTGGAATGATGATGAAATACTGCATTGATGAGAAAGGCTTTCAACTGTTGGCTTGCATAGAAAGAGGAGATGGTCTTTTTGGGGGGGTTTTGTGTGTGTGTGTGTGTGTGTGTTTGAGTGTTCAGAATGGTTTTCTTGACAGTCGTTGAAAAAAAAGATCAGACTAGTTTGTTTCTCTTGATTTAGGATACATGCCAACTGGTGCGTAGGGACAGCAAAAAACTAGTGTGTAGAGAGACAGCAAACAGTTAAATGTCAGCGTGTAGAGACAACAAAGAATGGAATGTCAGTGTGTAGGGACAGCAAACAATGGAATGTCAGTGTCTAGAGACAGCAAACAATGGAATGTCAGTGTCTAGAGACAGCAAACAATGGAATGTCAGTGTGTAGAGACAGCAAACAATGGAATGTCAGTGTGTAGAGACAGCAATGAATGTCAGTGTGTAGGGACAGCAAACAATGAAATGTCAGTGTGTGTAGGGACAGCAAACAATGGAATGTCAGTGTGTAGGAACAGCAAACAATGGAATGTCAGTGTGTAGAGACAGCAAACAATGGAATGTCAGTGTGTAGGAACAGCAAACAATGGAATGTCAGTGTGTAGAGACAGCAAACAATGGAATGTCAGTGTGTAGAGACAGCAAACAATGAAATGTCAGTGTGTAGGGACAGCAATGAATGTCAGTGTGTAGGGACAGCAAACAATGGAATGTCAGTGTGTAGGGACAGCAAACAATGGAATGTCAGTGTGTAGAGACAGCAATGAATGTCAGTGTGCAGGGACAGCAAACAATGAAATGTCAGTGTGTAGAGACAACAAACGATGGAATGTCAGTGTGTAGAGACAGCAAACAATTGAATGTCAGTGTGTAGAGACAGCAAACAATGGAATGTCAGTGTGTAGGGACAGCAAACAATTGAATGTCAGTGTGTAGAGACAGCAAACAATGGAATGTCAGTGTGTAGGGACAGCAAACAATGGAATGTCAGTGTGTAGGGACATCAAACAATGGAATGTCAGTGTGTAGGGACAGCAAACAATGGAATGTCAGTGTGTAGGGACAGCAAACTATGGAATGTCGGTGTGGAGTGACAACAAGCAATGGAATCCATGTGGGTTTGGGACCAAAAAGACCTCAGGATAGGGAAATTATCCACATATGGTATGGGTATCTAGTTTACTGAGATGAGAAGCATGTTTTGTCGGATTTTTTTTACTATAGATCTGAGGTGTTTTTTTCTTTAATCAAGGGCAGAGTTGAGAAACAGTATCAGTTTGTCTATCCACTCACTGGGGAAGAAGACAATCACAGTGAAAAGCAAGTAGCACCTAGAGCTGTACAAATGTGATACTGGTAGATCTTTTGTGTGTTTTGCTATGGTCTGAATATAGTTTACATCATGCTCCTTTTGTTCCTGATTATCAGTTTACTAATACCACTTTGTTTTGTTGTACTGTTTTGTTTTTATCATGTGCTGTATCATCGTTAAAGGCATATTTAGAAAACATGTGATTGAAAGGATTGGCACAAGATTTCTGGCGTCTAGACCTACTTGTTATCTTGTTAAGAGGTGTGAGCTCTCTGCAGGAAGAAAAATTAAGTGACCCACCATTTGTACAAATTACTACAATATGAGAATGATGGTTGCGAATGATTGCTGCAGCTACCGTTGAGTTTGAGAATGACTGGTGTGTTACCACTGTGACTGATTGTCACATAATTTAGTGATTGGCATTCTGTACTTTGGGAATGTGTTTTCATGATGACCTGATCATCTGTGATGTTTGCGGTCTGTGATGGACAGGTATTTCATTTGTATAATGTGTTCATGAGGGTCACAATGAGAACGACTTCTTTTGATGGATGGAGGCTTGGCATGTCTTCTTGTTCTTGAGGCTGTACGATGAATAGCATTACTTACTTTCTTAGGCCCATAGCTCGAGGGTGAGCATAGGCCATCAACAACACTCCGCCATCGCACTCGGTTTTGGGCTGCTCGCTGAATGCCTCATTGCCTGTCTAGTTGGTCCCCTGCCTCTTTATCTCTGCCTCAGTGTCTCGCCTCCAGCTGCTACGAGGTCAGCCTCTCTTCCTTTCCCCCTGCGGGTTTTTTCTGGGGGTCAGAAGGGGGGTCGGTCTTGCAGTTTCCTCTCGGCTTTCACTGCCTGACGTCATGAGTCTCCGGGATGGAGACCCTTCCTCTCCCAGGTGAATGTCTTGGTTTGATGTTGTTGATGCTTCTGTAACTTGATTTTTTTTTTTCTAGGAAGGGGTGTTAGCCCTACGCAAATTCGTTTTAACCTCCGGGAGAGTTGGTCTACATTACTCTGACCTCTGTCCTTTGACCTGTCCAGTTGGGTGGCCCTACCAGGAGCATACGCTCCCGCTGGCATAGCTTTCTGGGTCATAGAGGTACGCAAGCTCCCACACTACAACAAGGAGTAGACTGTGTGGAAGGATGAATAACATGGACTGATCATAATTCTTGTGTGGATCTGTCTTCAAGATGAAGAATAATACTAGGGATTGATGTGATTTTCATGCAGCACAGACCATTTTTGTCAGTTATTAGCTTGTGCTCATGCAAAGTGTCTTGTCACAGTGAAGTATGGTTGTCAAGGATGGATGTGATTATCATACATGATACTATACAGACATTGCTGTTTGTCATTCACGCCTGTTTGCCTATGCCATATATCAGAGTGTTCTGTTCACACCGTAACTTTTACAATTGTCGGGGTCGAAACAAGCTTAGCAGGGATTACATGGAAAATGTTAAGCAAAAGAGCAGGGAAAAAAAAACATTTTAAGCAAAAGAGAGCAGGGATTACACAGAAACTTTAAAGCTAAAGCGCAGGGATTTCTCCCAAAGTATGCTGGTGAGCTAGGGGAAAGAATGGTCTGTTGGGGAAAAGTCTTCACTGCAGATGCTGTAACATTTTTATCAGTTTCTGTATTTTTCGTCACAGCAATTTTTACATTGCCAACATCTTATGAGAGTATTTTTTTTGTTTAATCACTCTTACTGTTGTGGAAAGGTACACCAAGATCATTTTAGGATTTAAGCAGGCTCTAGACCTGTTTGATTATGAGCATGATGTTAATGAATGATCATACGGGCTAAGTGATACAGTGAAATTGTTCTATAAGGAATCTCACAACAAAAGACTTCTTCCCTGTACAGATGCTTGCACATGAACTTGCCTGTGTGAATGCGTTTGCCTTATCTTGATTTTCTCTGTTACTTAACTAGCTTTTTTCTCAGTGAAGATTTTGTTTGCCTTGTCTTGATTTTCTCTGTTACTTAACTAACTTTTTTTTTACATGAAAATTTTATTTGCCATATCTCGATTTTCTGTTACTTAACTTTTTTTTTTTATGTGAAGAATCTGTTTGCTTTGTCTTGATTTCTCCTAGCCACATGTTTCCATGAATCTTTGTGGTGTATTGCAAAGTGATGTCCTCAATCCTTCCGATTCGTTCTTTCACACATGGAAGAGAGGTGTTTGAATTCTCACTGTCATGTTCATGGTTCCTTGCATAACAAAATGCAGAGTGTTCCTGTAATGTCTGTTCGTAAGAGGAAAGTGTGTGTGTGATCAGGGTGAAACACGTGGCCATGGTCGCTTAATTCTCATTGCAGCCCCACAGGACTGGTGAAACATGAGCCTGTGATGATGTGGGTATTGCTGAGATGGTGATAAAAAAAAAACAAGATGCAAAGCATATAAACATACTCCCAGTTTATCCTGAATATGCATGAGATATTCTATAAAGAGGAAAAACCATCTTGGGCTGGTGTAACCGTTAGTAACGGCTATTCTGGTAAACATCGGGCATCATCCATGACACACAGTGAACATACCTGCTAATTTTTCACAAAGATCGGCCAAGTACTTGAGATATTCCATAAAGAAGAAAAAACCATTACAGCCATTAGGAACAGCTATAATAGTAAACTAAAACATCGGGCATCATCCTTGACCCATAATGAACATACCTACAAATTTTCAGAAAGATCAGCCCAGTAGTTTTTGTCTGAAGCGAGTGGAGCACATTTTGACCATGGATGTATACACACACACACACAGCATTTCTTCGCTTCCATTCTAAAGTACTCCCTGTTCTATAAGAACTGGGAGTATAATGAGCAGCCTACGTGGTGTTACACATTATGGAGAAGCCACAATCGGACAATGTAGCATGAAGCCTCTGCTACCAAGTGTGATCACTTCTGTGTGTGACACAGTCCCAGGGCAAGCTCATGTAGATATAAATCCCAACCCAAACCAGTCACACTCTTTACAACCTGGCAGGTACAAAGAAGAATCACTCAGCAGATAAGTGATGTTATATATATATATCTCTTCAAGCTGTCCCTTCAGATTCTCAGCGACTCTAATTGAACTTAGTCTCCCTGTTTACAAAGCTGAACATTCATAATGTGAAGGTTTAGTTGCTGCAGAGTTACCAACCTTGGATTAAATTAATACCACAGGCTGTAGCCTATCACTGTGGGGAAGAACGCATCAGATTCTGAGGCAGATCCCTGGGGCAGGTCTCAGTCGAAATGTGGACCTGGGATTGTTCTGTGATGTAGTTTACCTGCTTCTCAAGCACAGTTGACAAAGTTTCTACAGACATGACATCACAGGTATGTTGATGGTTCACGTTATTCTAAAAGAAGAAGGAAGACGATGCTTGCCAGTAGATGCCATAAGTGCAACAGCAAAGCTGTGAAACTTGCAGCTTTTGTGTAAAATCCTGATGATGGAGGTCTGGCTTCTGACCCACCTTTTTTTTTTTATACTGAGGACTGATGGCTTTTGACAGAGGTCTGCACTTGCCCAAGTGCCCTTTCAGCTTAGTATTGTTTTGTCATGATTGTGTCTGTGAAAACAGCCTATGATGATTCGCTAGAATGAATTTTGCATGCGCTCCCCCACCTCCTTCCTCTCTTAGGAGTGCAGAGGGCTCTTACAGTACAAATAGCACCCCCACCTGTTGGAAGTTATATATATTGTTACTGTTATTTTTACTTCACTCATTTTCATTTTCTTTATGCTTTTTTTCCCCCCTTTTTTTTTTTTTTTTTTTTTACTGTTGTCTACTATTATCCTGGACCTGGAAGCAGACATCAGGAACATGGGGATGACTTGGAACCAGCTGGAGAAAAGAGCCCAGGACAGAGATGTCTGGAGGTCCTTGGTTGGCGGCCTGTACACCCAGGAGGGGTAATAGGCGATGGTGATGATGATGATGATGATGATGATGACTGTTTTTCTGCCCTAGTGGACTGTTCTCCAGCCTTGTTCAGGCAATGCGTGAACAACTTTCTTTCTAGTCACAGTTTATGACATAATGTGTTTTGTTTTGCTTTGCTGTACTTTTTTTGTTTTGTTTTGTTTTGTAATCTGGAAGCTAGGTAGTAAAATGTACACGTTGTCCAGAGTTGGACACTTGCTGTCCATTCTGCTATCCGTGTGAACCCCTATGGTCTTTCTTATTTGGTTTGTGTGTGTGTGTGTGTGTGTGTGTGTGTGTGTGTGTGAACAGTATTTAGTATTTTCTTTTTTTTTTTTTAATCTGGGACTGAGAAAATAAACGGCACGGCGAGCACTCCTGTCATGCCGTAATCTTATCTGCCCTAATATGGATGTCAGTAGTTTAACTGCCACAGGCCCATGTCATTAATCATTGGCAGTCTTTGTTGCTTGTCACTCTCCCAGGATGTATGAAGGGTTTTTTGGGGGTTTTTTCCCTCTTTCTGTGTTTGATTAGCCCTGAAAGGGCCCTGGTTGGTCAGCTGGGCTGTGCGAATGAAAACTGTTGTACTCGCAGGCTGTTAGTGTGTGGTCAAGTTAGTTACATAGTCTGTACACACTGACCACAGGGAACACCAGCTGTCCAGTCTGCATGTCTGTTTACACATGTGGCTTTTTTGTTTGTTTCGTTTGTTTTGCATTTAAAGATTTCTTTCATTATTTTATTCATGCTTAGTTGCAAAGTGAGGCGACTGCAGGCAGAAATCTAGACAAATTTGAAATGTAATTAAAAGCGAACCGCCAAGAAATTGTAGACAAACGAATCATACGACAAAACACGTATTTATGCTTGTTTAACGTCAAGGACCGATAAACTAAATGGGATAACTAAACGGGATGCCTGACTTTGTTTGCCGTAAGATGTGTACGGTTTGGTTGCCATATCCTAGGCTGTTTTTGTTTGTCTGGTTGGTGGGTGGGTTTTTTTTGGTTTTTTTTCAAAATTTTTATTTTTAAATGAACTGACGTGTTTGTGATGGGCCATTTTTTTTTGTTCTGTGAGTTTGGCAGCCCTGAAAAGGCTCCGCACTGTGGTTGTCTTGGCAATAATGATTACAACTTGAAACTTGGGGGGGAAAAGAATATGTACTCAATAAATATGACAAATTTTTGTGTTCTCTGTGTCTTTTGATGTCGACGTTTGTCGCCTGTGCTGTATGAGAGATCATTTGAAATGATAGAAGAGCTCTCTGGTTTGTAAGAAGCTTGTACTGCTTTCAATTTACATGGGCTTGTGCGCTCGCTCTCGCTCACTCTCTCTCTCTCTCTCTCTCTCTCTCTCTCTCTCTCTCTCTCTATATATATATATATATATATATATATATGCATATATAAATGTGTGTGTGTGTATATATATATATATATATATGTGTGTGTGTGTGTGTGTACATATATATATATATAATATATATATATATATAAAATAAAGCCGGACTTTATGCTTTCAATTTCCAGAGACAAAGCAGGGCAGATCAACCGTTACCTCAGATGAGAGACTCGAGCATGATAGGCAGAAGGTAGCAAAAAGCGTCCTCAAGTGAGCACTAGGTAAATCCTGTGATCCCCTGAAGGGGAAGATCAACAATCCAGCAAGCAACAGCAGGTTCACTGTGTTTTGTGTTTATTGGGCTTTGTACTGGGTCCCTGTTACCCACTCATGAGAAGCACTCCATGTGCACTAAATGGAAACTCCCTGAAATTATCAAACTTACCAGCCCCCGTGGCCAGTGGTTAGCATTGCAGATTCCCAGCTGGGAGGTTGTGAGTTCAGTTCCAGTCAGAGCGATTAACCTGCTCAATACCTAACTTGACAAGATAACTCGATGGCAAGGATGTGTACTCTTCGCTGCCAAGGCTGTCGAGTGTAATCCTGATGGGGAAGTCCAGAAGTTTCCTTGTTTTATATTTTATACTGCTTACCAAACAGAGGATATTTTCAGAGAGATGAAGGTTCTGGAGTCTAATGATAGTTGCTAATCTCGTTTTCATCAGTGAGAGAGTCAGTAGATTTTTTTTTTTTTTTTAATATGTACCCGGTTTTTTTTTTTAACTGGCAAAGAGGATTTAACTTTAAGCTTAATTCCCAGGCAGTGAAAGGTTATCTTTGGGGATGCTTCAGTCCATGACCAGCTCTTACCCAGAGTGGAGATTTCTATGGGCTCAGCTGGGAAGACCCTAGCTTCATCCAAGTAATGGATGCTCATCTGTGTTGCTTAGATTTCATGACCAACACCGCAGGCACCTGTATTTCTCAGGCCTGGTTGACTGTGAGATATGAAAGTAAGTGTAGACAATAGCCCTGCCATGCAGCCGCAGACCAGAACGGAACACCACATTATTATCTTTATCCTCATCACCATTGATCAGCATGCAAAGAAGTCTCAAAATTCTTCAGCCCAACACGTTGGCTTGCCGTCATGGACCACATGTACGTCCACAGTGAGATGTGAAGATCGCTGGTGTCAGCAAGTTCTTGTAGACTGTCACTGGATGAACAGAGGAACTCTCCAGAGGGGACGTTCATTCAGAGATATTCTGTGACTAAGCAATTATCGTAGTCAATAGGAGGCTTAGGGGGTGGTCTTCATGTGTTGCGTCAGCACAAGCACCACTGAATGCCACGGAAGTTGTTGTCTCATTCGTCATTCCTTCAGATCTATTCCCCCGTCTCCTTGACAAAGGTGGCAGTACGTCGCAGGTCCTCCAGTCCTCCGTAGAGTTTCCGGGCCACTGGTATTGGGTAGGGCAAGGGTCTTCTCTCGGAGCGCTTGGTGTAGCGGGCAGGACTGCAGCAGATGTTCTGTTGTCTGGCTGCCTGTTCTGCAGGGGCACTGCTCTGTGTTGCCGATGTGGAGTTAAATGAATAGGTGGTGTTTCAGGTGGTTGTGGCCTGTCCTGAGCCTGAAAAGGACTACCTGCTCTCGTCGAGTCAGCAGGTAGCACGGGTCTGCTCTGTTGTGTCGTGGATGTTGCTGCTTCCAATTGTTCTGCAACTTGGCCTTAATGATGGTCCTGGATTCAGGAAGTGACACAGCAGCAGTGCAGTGCCTCCTTTGATGGGTTACCTCAAGACGGCTTTACATTGACTCTCCTTGTGGATTTTCAGTCCTGGGGCTTCAGCGGGTCAAAGCAGGGTGTGACTGCAGAGGGAGCCGGAATGAGCAGTGGAGGTGGGGAGGAGGGGGTGGGGGGTAGTGTGTGTGTGTGTGTGTGTGTATGCGACCATTTCTGCAGTGTGTGTGTATGTGTGTGTGTGTGTGTGTGTGTGTGTGTGTGTGTGTTATGGAGTGGCACAGAAGGTAAGACAGAAAAAAAAGTCAGATTTCTTTGGATGGATGTGGTGACACCCCTCCAAAGGCGGCTAATTGCTTGTTCCCCAACTAATCAGTTGCTGTCATCAGCAGGGAGTTCCGTAGGTTGGTGTCCAGTATGGGCTGTCAGACACCAGTGAACCATGTCCACCGCCACAATGACTAGCCGCAGTGCAGAGCCTCTTCTGGTGGGTCACCTCATGGTGAACTCATGTTGACTGTTCTCGGAAGATTACCGCAACTGAACTTGCGACGGGACAAAGCTGGCTGCAGCTGCCCATAGAGTCAGTAGCACCTATTTCTTTGCTGCATATACACTTTAGCGGAGATAGGTATCCTTTCTGGCACTGGCGTTATCAGAAGCTTGTTTTGGTCATAACTGCTTTCAGTGAAAGAATTCATGGTGTGTGTGCTTGTCTCTTTCTGTGCTGGTTTCAAATGGCTAGAACCTCACCAAAAATGGTTACAATGTCCAGCTGTGGCACTGACCGTTGTGGGTAGTTTTTGTTTGTGTTTTGTTGTTGTTTTTCTATTTTTTGAGGAGGGGGAAGGGCTTGACAACCTCAATCCACCCAGCAGTAAATGAGCGCCTGGTTCAGTTCAGGGATGGCTAAAGCGGCAGAAGGCAAGTTCTGGCTTCGCCTTCCATTAGGCTATACCCTGGATATGGCGAATCCTAAACATTTCTGTGCCTTGGGCTAAGGCTGTAAGACTTGGGACTGTTAGTACTGTTATGTTACTACTATCATTTTTTTTTTTTTTCATTTTGCTGCGGCTTTAGCAGCAGGAGAGACGAAGGATGAGTTGGTTTGAGGTTTTGACCATGGATTTCAGTATCTACACCATAATGGTTTTAACCTGTTATCAGGCCTAACATGACCTCACTGGTTTACAAGCAATGTGATTCGAATTTCGAGAGGGATCTGCAGCAAGAGAGTGTCAATGGTCCTGACAGCACAGCACAGACCATAGATGGTGAGATTAACGTTGTATCAGATTTAGGCTCTACACACGACAAAGGAGAGTGTCAGTTTGTCTCTCACGCTTTCTCAGTTCACGGTAAGAAATCAAACTGCTGGTAGCTGCTTCTGCAGTGGGTTGGTCCTGGCTGATTCTCGCGGGTGAGGGGTCCAGTTTTGAGGACAGCGTTGACAATTACTTGACTATGGCAGACTTTGTACACCATCCAAGGGTGTATGATCTTCCTGCGTTATTGAACGTGGGTCATTTTGGTTCAGTGACTATGTCGTTGAGAACCCGTGCACCCATCCCGCCATCCCCCCACTCCGCGAGCTGACCCCTCGTCACGTGTTTTTACACGCAGCGCCGTTCACTGGCTAAGGATGCGAAACCTTTAGACATGTTGAGAGATGAGATGACGCGCGGAGTAGCTTCCAATCCTTCAGGAAACACGTGAATCACTGTCTGGGCTCTTCCCTTTGCGAAACGTCCCTTAGTTGTCAGGGATTGTGGAGGAGGGCTAGAGGGGAGGAGGGGGTGGTGGTGGTGGGAAGGCTTCAGGAAGGTTGGGGGAGGGGGGAGGTTGGGGGGAGAAAGGGTGGACGTTTGGGGGGAGGTTGGGGGGGGGGGGTAAGTTGGGAGGAGGCTGGGGAGGGGGGGGGGGGGTAAGTTGGCGGAGGTTGGGGGGAAGGTGGGGGGAGGATAAGTTGGGGAGGGGTGGGGGTAAGTTCGCGGGGAGGTTCGGTGGAAGTGGGGGGATGCTAAGTTGGGGGGGTTGGTTGGGGGGGGGGGGGGGGGGGGGGTGGGGTGGGGCGAAAAATTGGGGGTATGTTGGGGGAATAAGTGGGGGGGGGGGGTTGGGGGATATTGATGGGGATGGTGATATGCTTATGGTAAGAGAGAGAGAGAGAGTGTGTGTGTGTGTGTGTGAGCTGGGAGGGGGAGATAATGCCTAAAATCTGAACTGGCGATCAACCATGTAACAGTTGTGCTTTGCTTTGTCCAGTGCGTCTTGTGCTGGTCACTTTAAGTTCTTGTGGTGTTAATTACTAATGAAGTCTGAAGTCAATCTTCCATTTGGCCCGCCTTTTTTTGTTTTCGGCTTTTATGCTCACATGAATGTTTATTGGATTGTATACGGCTGGTGTTGTTTCATTGAATGCCACAAGAAAGAAAAAGAAAGAGACAGAAAGAAAGAAACAAACAAACAAGTAAAGAAAAAAAAATTACAAGAGAAACAAATACATTATTTTTAAGAATTGGAATTGTGAATGTACAAATCACTGACTGAATGAAGAAATGCACAAAGAAAGTAAGAATAACAGTTTTGAGTAGAAAGATTTGAATATGCAAAAATAACTGATCAGTAATTAATGCCACACACACACACACACACACACACACACACACACACACACACACACAGAGTCATACACATCTGCCCGTCTGTCTGTCTATCTATCTATCTTGCAAATTATATTCAGGAAGGTCTTGGTAGCTTAGTAGTGATCTTTGAATTTCTGAAAGAAATCAACATTTTTCATCTGACTGACTGAGATTTTACGGAAGAAAGATTCTGAAAGAAGGTTCTGGTGCGTTTTTAGAAAGTGTTTTAAAGAGATGTGTGAAAGGTGTTTTGTTCGTTTTTGTTTTTTGTTGATCACTTATGAGTTGACCTCAACGTATTGACAGCCCCGATACGGCCCTTTGGCCCGTCGGCTGGGCTACAAAAGAAACAAACAAACAAGTAGAGAAACAGACAAACAAATTAAAAGAAAAAACAAATAAAGCATTTCTAAGTATTGAAAGTGTGAATGAACAAATCACTAACTGAATGAAGAAATGCACAAAGAAAGTAAGAATAACAGTTGTAGGTAGAAACTATTTTTATCACTGGTCTTGCTTCTGTTTAAAGAAGGCTTCTTGGATCATTTTGAGAGAAGCATCTCACCATTTTGAACAGGTCTAAGGCAGAGACTGAGAAGGGAAGGCAGAAGCTAGTTCCATGTTTTCAATGAAAGACGATGGATGAAGTAGTAAGTCGTTAGGACCGCCGCCCGGTCGTCTGAAGGTGATTCGGCTGCGGTTGATGTTGTTGGTGTCGACGTCGTGGCGGTTCCTCCATGGCCGTCGTCAGGGCTACCAGTCGGCCGTCATCATTCTGAGTGGCGACGCTCCTGTGCCGCGTGAGGCCGACTCAGGAGACACAGTGTACGAGACAAAAGCCGCCGTTTGTCCATGCCCACTCTGCGCCCATGGGGTACGACCCCACCCTCCCGGTACGATGCCACCCTCCCGGTACGATCCCTCCCACCCTCCCTCCCTCGACAAAAATGTTGCTATCTGTCCCAGATTCCGTGTTGTCTGGTTCGCTGTCCATTCAAAGTATTCACACATATTTACTATTAATAAAAAACCTCAGAGCCCAAGGAATAAGATGCAGTAAGTCCCATTTGACAACTTTGTGGCTGTGTGAAATTATTGATGATTAAAGTTGGAGAGTAAACCTACTTTTAACGTGTTTGCGTCATATTTTTCTCTGTTTTGATAAGAAATACCAAACAGCGTGAATGAATAGCTGGCACTTCACTCTTTTCATCCATATAAATTTCATTATCCAAGACGATGTCTGAGCGGAGAACTTTGTTTCAGAAAATTGATAGAAAACACACTGGTTTTCCTCACCACATGGCCGTCGACATGCGTAACATTGTGTCCACGTGTTGTTGTATCCGCGTATCGTTGATTCTATCAACCGACACTGCTCTCTCTCTCTCTCTCTCTCTCTCTCTCCTCTCGCTCGCTCGCTCGCTCTTTCTCTCTCTGTCTCCCCCTCACCCTTACCCTCTCTCCCCCCTCTTCCCCTCTCTTCTCTCTCTCTCTCTCCTCTCTTCCCCCCTTTCTCTCTCACTTCCTTTCTATCCCTCCTCAACAGAGGCCCTATCTGGAACTAAACATTTTATTTATAGGAGGAGACAGGCTGCCAATTCCATCGTATCGATCTGTGAGATCAGCGATAGAAAGAACAAGGACACTGGTGCCACTTCTCCCACAGGACGTTGATGATGTTCAAGTTTATATCGAAAATCGATTTCTCCTTGACCTGCATGGCAACTGGGGAATCGCTATTTTTGCAACAGAAGAGAAGAGAATCTGCAAGCACTCGGGATATGCAGGACGACGTACGTAGATGGGACATTTCGTTCATGTCCTAGACCACACACTCAGATTCTCATCATCCTTGGAATTGTACGTGGGCGTAACGTCCCACTTACATACGCTCTCGTTGAAACCGGAATGATTGGTGTATACCGCCAGGTCCTGGAGCATCTGAAAACGAAAATACGACAACTGACACCCCACCGTTGGGGTGTGCATCATGTGACATGTGACTTTGAGCAAGCCCTTTGCAGTGCTATTGAGACAGAACCTCCAGCCTCAAGAATTGCAGGACATTACTTCATTTCAAGCAGAATTTGAGGAAAAACAAGTTCAAGAGCATGGCCTTGTAGGGCCGTACCAGAACAATCATCCAGTGCAGCAGCTTGTCAAGAAGATATTTGCACTTGGGTATCTACCCCTTCCTCCTGGTGCGAATGAACTCTGGCAACTAGGTGAACTTGAACAGAACTCAAAGACTGATTCAAAACCTCCCCTGCCTTTGCGAGTTCTTGAACTGCGTGAGAAACATTTACCTCAGCCCCAATGGAAGTTTTCCGCCAGTCCTTTGGAACGTGTATGGACGAAGAATGGAACAAAGGACACACAAACCACGCTGAAGGTATGTTATGTATCCACAAATGAATCCAGAACCTCAAAAGAAACGCACGCCCTGCTAAAAATCACTTAATTTTAAATTCAATCTATAAAAACAAACAAACGAGGAAAAACAAACAATATAAAAAGACGACAGAGCTATATAACACCCCAAGTCTCCCATGACTAAAAAGCCATAAGTTCATTAAGATATACGTATATTGATTTGATCCATGCAGCCTGTGTGACCGATTTCTGGCCGGTCCACCAGGTTTGGTAAAGAGCAGAACCAAATAACAAGGGAGATAACTTCTATTCTTCTTCCGGTTTGACTTGAATCTAGATCTAGATTCAAGCGGGCCCCAAAACGGATCATGACGATCGTAGATTGAAAAAACATTTTCTGGTTATTGTGACCTGAAACTTTGGTACACGTCAAATCAAACTGACGTGCACATGTGGCAGGTCTGGCAGGGGTGTGGAGATGGGGAGGATTTTTTTTTTCGCCAAATCGCCTGTCATAACTGAACTAGAGTTCGTATAAAGGGAAATACCCATCTCTCACACTGTGTGTGTGTGTGTGTGTGTGTGTGTGTGTGTGACTTGGGGTATAAAAAAAATAGGTACTAGGGCACTCCATATCTTGCAATTTAATCATTCAATATGGCAATCCTGCCCTTGATCATTGATGCACAACCTTCAGAATGAGTAGGTTTCAGTGTTTCGTGATGATGCATCCTCACATCAAACATGAAACATCAAGTGATTCCAAACTGCCACCTTCCCCTATGTGACGAGGGGGTTAAATAATAATAATAATGATAATAATGTCGAATTTCAATCAAAATAGTATTGCAAGTTAGTTGGTACAGTCACTGAAATATGAACACATCTACACGCGGACACAATGACACGTGGACACATCGACACGTACACCTACCCTGAACGAAGGAGGCGACTTGCTCAAGGGAGGCTGGCGCCATCATTTCGTATAGTCGCAAGCCTGTGCGGAAAAGATCCTAGGCATACAATATACGAAATGAGAGCTTATGGGCTTTACTTTTAATGTGCATTTTCGGGTTCTTCGATTTTTCTCATATTTTTTGTCAAATAAGAATTATTCCAGCATTGTTCAACGGACAATCAATATGGCGCCAAGATTAATTGTGCAAAATACCAGTTTAGAGAAAATATCAGCTTCCGAGTCCAGTACGGTCGTAACGAATAAAATACATCAATTTTTGTGACTTCAGTAACGTATACAAATATGTAGGTTCTGAGCTATTCGTATTCTAAAGAGTTCACACACACACACACACAAATTGAGATTCCTCAATCAAGGGACGTAACTTGGAAGGTACTCTTGAAAAATGTCTACGACCAGTAACCAAGGAATGTAGGCTACCGTTAGTACCCGGCTACAGAACACACACACACACACACACACACACTCGGACACACACACACACACACACACACATACACAAACACGCGCGCACGCACACACACACACACACACACACACACACACACACACACACACACATGTACACGCGCACACACACACACACGCGCGCATGCGCGCGCGCACACACACACACACACACACACACACACACACACACACACACACACACACACACACACACACACACATGCACGCACACACGCAGGTACGATGCGTGCGTGCACACACACATATGCACACACACACACGCGCGCGCGCACGCACACACACACATGCACGCAAGCATGCTGTTCGTTCTTCGCTTTCATGGTCTTAAATGTTTCATGTCTTGCCTGAAAAAATCCCGAAGAGGTCGAAAAGCGTCACACGCGGACATACTTAAAACGACACATAGATCTCTTAATTAGACGCTAGTGCTAACAAAGGGTAGAATGTTATACACCAGATAGGAGTTTCTTTCACTTTCATCTCCCCTTCGACCTGCTGAAGTGCACAAGTGTTGGAACAAGTCAATCTTACCTAGAACAGCACCAGACTCCGATGAACTTCATGAACACGATGAGCAGTCAAATTCTGCTGACGGTGTATTCAGAGAAGAAAGCAAGTTCTGAAATAACCTGTGCAAACTGGCAACCCCTCTCATTCTCTCTCGCATCGACGACTGTCATTCTCCCATGACTAGTTTGCCAGCGTCAAACTTAGTTTTTATGTAAAAACACCATTATTATAGTCAACTGTTCAGGGTTAATTCTGTAAAAGGTGTTCAACACTTGCCATTTCGTGATATGTTTCACTACAGAAACTTCATTTCAACGTTTTATTGGCTTAAACTAGATGCTCTCAGAACTGATTAGGCCTATAATAGCCTACTTCAACAAAATGTGTATGTAGCGAAACAAACAAATCAAGACATCACATTTTGTTTGAATGTTTGCCCCTTAGGACATGACTATCATGTTTATCAGGTATGTCTGTAACTGATGATTTTTTTTTTTTTTCTGATTCTGATCTAGCTTTTAAAGTTACCTTTTGTTTGATACATAGTCCGGTTAGGTATTTACTTTAATGTAATGTTGGCGGTCTTTCTATGATTTTATGTACACACCCACACCTGCAAACACACATACACCCACGTACGCATGCACACACGCATGGACACAGCTGAGCACTCTCTCTCCCTCTCTCTCTCCATCTGTCTCTCTCTCATCACATAATTTTTGTGAAAAGATGTAAAATGAAAGTACTACTACTACCTCTACTACTTTACCACACACACACACACACACACACACACACACACACACACACACACACACACACACATATATATATATATATATACATACACACACACACACACACACACACACACACACACACACACACACACACACACACACACACACACATACATACACAGATATACTTACACACACACACACCACACACACACATACTTACACTCATGCTCATACACACAATCACACTCTCTCTATCTCTCTCTCTCTCTCTTTCACACACACACACACACACACACACACACACACACACACACACACACACACACAACACAAACATACATATACTTACACTCAAGCGCGCGCGCACACACACACACACAAACACACACAATTACACTCACTCACTCTCTCTTCCTTTTCACACACACACACACACACACACACACACACACACACACACTCACACTCATGCTCAGACACACACACACACACACACACACACACACACACACACACACACACACACACACACACACACGTACACTTACACTCATGCTCACACATACATTACTCTCTCTCTCTCTCACACACACACACACACACACACACACACACACACACAGTGAGGGTGAGAGGAAAGAAAGTGGACAGGCTCTGATGGAGTCAGCAGCTGGTCACACCGCCGGCGGAGCACGTGAAACTCGTGGGCGTTAGAAGAGCCTAGAGAATACTGTCTGAACGGGTCACCATAACGTCGGAGTATAAAAGCGGTGAACCAGGTTTACTGTTGCCTTCTGTAGCCTGTTGCAGTGTGTTCGCCGTTCGTTGCTGGTTTTTCTGTTATCCGTGCCTTCTTCTTGCTGTGGCAGCCTTCCGTGCTGAGGAGTACCATGGGCCAGTTAGTTTCTCGTAAGTCGTGTTGTTGTCATTTGAAATGTTCCTTCATTGTTGCAACAAGGTTTTCAGCTTCTCACGACCCCCTCTTTCGCAGTACTTGATTCATGGGGAGCCCAGTTCAAATCATCGCCCCCCCCCCCCCCCCCCCCCAGTCCCCCATTAACTTCTGTTTGAAAGAGGGCTGCGATTAAAGTTAAAAAAAAAAAAAAAAAAAGTTCCCACCTATGTGTTTATTTTGCATTTGTGGAATATTTAGGAATTTTTTTCTGATTTAATTTACCCTTGCCTCAGACTGCAACACACACACACACACACACACACACACACACACACACACACACACACGCGCGCACACACTCACACACACACACACACACTCACACTCACACGTGTGCGCGCACGCACACACACACACACACACACACACACACACACACACACACACACACACACACACACTCACACACACACACACACACTCACACTCACTCACACGCGTGCGCGCACGCACACACACACACACACACACACACACACACACACACACACACACACACACACACACACACACACACAGAGGAGAGAAAAAATGTCATTGATTAAGGACGTGCGTTTTGAAAGTGGGAAGCCCTTGAACTCAACTTCTGCTCTCTTATATCTGTCGTAGTTGGGGTGTGTTTTTGTTAAAAGCCACGAAGTTGCTGTGGTATCAGAACTGTAGGGGTTGGGGGGGGGGGGGGAGGACAAGAGTGAGAGAGGGGAGCAGGGGGGGCACTGCCCTCCACGTATGAAACGACAGAAATGAGGGATAGAAGACAGACTACTTTTTGGCTCCCCAAATATTTGAAGCGTCAAAATGTGAACAGCATACTTTAGTGCACCCCCCTACCCCCCCCCCCCCCCCCCCCCCCCCCCCCCCCCCCCCCCCCCCCCAGCCCCTCTATCCTCTCCGCCTCCCTATTTCATACAGGAATATACAAAAGAATACCCTTTCTGAGAATTTGTAAAATGAGACCCCCCCCCCCCCCCCCCCCACTTCTACCCCAGCTTTTAAAATAATTTTGCCTCCCCCCACCCCACCCCCTTAAGTGAAGAATTCCCACCATCCCATCCCTGAGTTCAGGCTGGCCCGCCCAGTGCCAAATTTTTTCCAACGCCACTGACTTAGAATGTGTTCTTGCTGCCCCCTGATTCCCCAGAAATTTTAGTGGTGTCACGTCCACGATTTACACTTTCAACTTCCAATTGCCCCCTACCCCCCCCCCCCCCCATCCCCACCCCCTGCTCCTCCTGCTGCACCCCCACCCCCCACCCCCGCCCCGTTCTTTGTGCATATAAATGACCCACCTATGTTCAACATCAGTTTATTTCAACATATGTATTTACCTTACCCCTGGGTCCCACCACTCTTCATTTTGTCTCTCGCCTGTAATTTTCTGTTTAAAAAAAAAGGTGAATTAATGATAAAACAACATCTGATGGATTGCTTAAGACATGAGAAATGAGAACTAAACATGTAACGTTTCAAGCACTGAAGAAAGGAAGTTGAATGACATCGTAATTGACCAAAGATCATCCTTCTCTCTTACTCCTTCCCCCTTTCTCCATCTGTCTGTCTGCCTGCCTGCCTGCCTGCCTGTCTGCCTGCCTGCCTGTCTGTCTGTCTGTCCCTCTCTCTCAACTCTGTGTGTGTGTGTGTGTGTGTGTGTGTGTGTGTGTGTGTGTGTGTGTGTGTGTGTGTGACACCTTTCTGTTATTGTACAATTTCCCTGTGGGTTTTCTGTAACATGAATACCTTTCATGTCGACTTTCATTCTGCTATCATGTCACTTCCGCATCATGTTGGCCTCTATAAACTGGTGTTTTTTTTTTTTTTTTGGGGGGGGGGGGGGGGGGGGGGGGGGGGGGGGGTGGGGTGGTGGGCCGCTGCTGCTTATACAGGGGAAAAAAAAGGAGAAGAAAAAAAAAAGGGCCTGTACAATTTAGCAGAGAGAGGATATAGGAATCGCTCACTGGCCAGTTCAATGTCCACTTCCTGAAAACAGGCGAGACAAAGACACGCGTGTTGGGAGGGGTGAGAAGTGGTTTCTATATGACATACAGACGACCTTTTCCACTACTTCTTAACCCCGTCCCACTCACTCCCGTCCAACCTAAATTCCACTCCCTTCTCCACAATACTCTATCCAGCCCCCCACCCCCCCCCACCCCCCCCCCCCCCCAACACACACACGTCCCTGCCGTCTCTAGAGAAACGTTGTAAATGGGAAGAAACGATAGCGTTTTAAAAGAAAAAAACTTTACTAAAAATCAGGATTAGCGTCGTTGTTCTCCAGTTGTTAACAGGTCTTTTCTCGTGCAGTCTACATATTGCAGAAAATGGCTGCCGTTCCGGCAAAGAATTTGTTTTCCCCCACACTCCCCCCTCCCGTACAAGAGCTTTTCTCATCAAAATATACTAAAACTGATAGTTGAAATCTGAAGCTGTTGTGTCATGTTCCAGTATTTCCAGTATTTCTAAAGCCGAAAAGATCTGGATGAATGACGGAAAGGAGTGTTTGAAATAAAAAGGGAGTAGGCCTAGTAAAATAAAAAAATAATAATTCCTGCCTGCCTTTTTGAAATAAAAAAGGGAGTAAAAAAAAAAAAAATAATAATTCCTGCCTTTTTTTTCGTGTGCATACAAGTTTGATACCGATCAGTTGAGAATGGCCGGCCCCCTCAGCACGACCGGTTTTAATCCACCCTAAGACTGATTGCCGTGAGAAGATTCCATCCCATGCCCCTCTCCGCTAGAACAAAAAACTTGATGTTCAGTTCAGATGACGATGAAAAACTTGATGCTCAGAAATGAGACGATTAGATTGTAAAGGCGGGTGATGCTCTTGGACGTTTAAAAATGTAAATTGATGACCCATAATCATATTTGTTTTTTAAAAAAGCTCTAATCTCAGAGCGCAATTCGGTGATTGTTCAATGCCGATCCGCGGCCCTATGTTCCTCAGGAAATCAAGAGGCATAAGTGCATTTTTGTTATTTGTTTCATTTTTCTTGCACCTGAAGAAGACCTAAGAGGTCGAAACGCGTTGTGGTTTGTCTTGTGATTCGTTTGTCCACGTTTCTCTGGGCGGTTCGCTGACATTTATTTCAGATTTGTCAAGAGGCATAAGTCAAGTAAGTCGGTCAGTCAATGCCGATCCAGTTCCAGTATGGAACCATGTTCATCTTTAAAAATGGTGCTCGTGCACCCAGCGCTCTGCAACCCCCCTCCCCCCCCCCCCCCCTCTCTCTCTCTCTCTCTCTCTCTCTCTCTCTCTCTCTCTCTCTCTCTCTCCTCTCTCTCTCTCCACATACAAATACATATTTCCCCTTCATCAGTTCTGCAACCTCTGCGTTAATGATTAGAATTGAGCATTTCTGACCATCTTCAATCGTGTCTGCCACTAGGCTGACCTTGATCTATAACGGAAATAATAATGACAGTCATAATGATAGATATAGTAGTAGGCCTGTCAATAACGATGATAATAGTAGGTGGAAAGGAATATGAATGATCAGTGAGTAAAAAGCTGACAATATTATTGGAACAGGAAGGACGTGTGTGTGTGTGTGTGTGTGTGTGGGGGGGGGGGGGGGGGGGGGGGGGGGTCGAGGCAGTAAGGGAACCACATAGATCTGCCTACACCCACATACTTCTCTCTCTTCTTCTTCTTCTTTTTTTTTTTTTAATATATGTGATATTACAACTACAATAAGAACAACAACTACTGCTACTACTATTACTACTGCTACTACTTACCACTGATGGTGATAGGATTGGTGATAATAGGACAATAGTAATTTTAAACATAATGGTGATATTAATGATGGTAATTGCAGCAACGACATTAGTGATGTTAGCAATAATAGTAGTAGCTGGAAAGGAAATATAATAATCGAGTAAAAGGCAGACATTACTATTTGAAAAGGGGGGGGGAAAAAAGGGGGGGGGGGGGGGAGAGAACGGCGGCGGCGGCGCGCGCGCGCGCACGCACACACACACACACACACACACACACACACACACACACACACACGCGCGCACGCACGCACTTGTGCGCGCGAGGGGGGGGGGGGGGGAGGGGGGTGAAGAGACCCGTATTCAGGGGGGCAATGAAATGCTATGCTGCTGGGGGGAAAAATCCATATGCAAAAATGAACCCTCTTCTCCCTCTTCAACTTTTCCATGATCCCGATAGTCTTAATGAAAAAAAAAAAAAAAAACAACGGTATTCTACAATATGCACATAAAAGACTAAATCTAAAGATGAAGATGAACGTGAAAACATGAAGTTAGGTTGCTAGCTTTTAAAACTGCGGTGACAAAACTGATGCGCCGCCCGGTCTTACACCAGCACTATGTTTCAGAAATGGGCGAAGGTTAAGGAGGGTGGGGAACGTGGTAGTATGGAGGGAGAAAGGGTAATGGTGTGGGATTTTGGAAATGGATTATTAGTCATGTATTTAAATGTAAAAATATTTGCAATGCTGGTCCGGAAAGTGGTCACTATCTGGGCCCTGTGCTGGTACTAATCTAGCATGAAATGATGAAAAACAACAGCTACTCCTCGTGACCTTGACTGTGACACCAACGGCACAGACTGGACTGACATGTTATCATAATTATCATATGTCAGATCAATGGAGACTTTATCAGCCGTTTGCCCTAATGTTCAGACAGAAATAATCAGCTTACATTTTTTTTTTTACATGAGTGCGCTCTTCTTCTGTGATAGTTTCCAATAGGGAAACTGATTTGGAAGCAGCTAAAAACCTAGTGTATAATGTGTTTTTAAAAAACTGTTAAGCGTTTCCATTGTGGCAGTGTGAGTTTTGAAAATCCCTAAGCGTTCTCTGAAATCTGTTGACGAAAGAGCCTTCAGTTTTAGAGCACCTTCTATTTGGAACTCTCCCTCCCTGAAGACCTTCGTAATCAGCCTACTCTTTCTTCTTTTAAATCTGAGCTCAAAACTTATCTCTTCAAAAAAGCGTATTCTCTTCTGTAGATGACTAGGTCTCTCCCTAAATTCCTCCAGTAGTCCAGTGAGGCAGTTTATGCATGTAGGTGCGTTTGCCATTGTGTATTTTCTTTTTGCTGTGTGCATGAATATTGTATGAATAAGTGCAAATGGTGGATGTAAGCGCATTGAGTTATATAACAAGAAATGCGCTATATAAGTATTATACATTATTATTATTATTTCCGTAGTAGACCTAATTAGATCTGCGCACCGATTTGAAAAAACATAAGCGTTAAGTTTTTATGTTAAAACTCGATGAAAGTAAGCGAGTGAATACAGAAATGCGTAAGTCTCCGACAGTGTAAAAACGAACACTGAAATCTTCCCCAATGGAATGCCCATTGCCTCAATGAACTGGCGGACCACTAAATTTTAACGGTCACCATCTCTACGAAACGCCACGGGAACAGGGGAAGCAACGCTGACTGACTTTCAAGTGTGGGCCCTAGCCCGTGTGCCGTTCGGAAAATAATGGCCGCTCTGTAAAGTAAGGGCAAACGCTATTCTGTATTTCACCAAAGACGCTGCATTCATCGTTTGCACTGCTTCAACTCCCTACCAAAGGTAACTTTGACACTTTTTTTCAGTTAAGTCCGTAGTCAGTGACATAAACGTCTGGCATAATTTTTCAGCAACTAGATGTGGTAATATTGCTTAAGTCCCAGTATTATAGAGGCAATCCCTAGCTAGAGAGTACACAAAAAGGGCAGCTAGATTGATACATGAAATTAAGGATTGGGAATATACAGAACGACTGTCATATTTAAATTAACCAACTCAGACGTTTCAGAGGAAATCATATTCAAGTGTATAAAAGTAACAAATAATTTCGGATGATTTAAATTTTAATAAATTTTTCAGTATGAATACTACACGATTAACAACGCACTCTGACTTCAAATTATTTTTTAATTACAGCCGTACTAACCTTCGAAAATATACATTTAGCAATAGAGTTACTCAACATCGGAATGCACTTTCAGTAACTAAGAATGCACCAGATATTAATCAATTCAAAAATCTACTAGATAGAGACCCAAATCGCTTAGTTAGGAAATTTGATGTTGATTAGTATAGTGTTGACAAATTTGCATGCACAAAGCAGACCTATACACTTATTATGATAAAGATGGGACATATAATTAAAGGCTCATGAGAGCCTAAGTCCCTAACTTACTACTAATACTACTAGATGTAGAGGTTACCCCCCACCCCCCACCACATCTTTTTTTACGCTGTGGACTCGCAATTGTTTGTTGGTCATTCTAGCACACAACAGAAAGAGAGGAGGTTTTGTATTATCCTGAAATGTGTGAGGATGTGCTATGTCCAATTTCCCTGTGTGTTTTTTGATCTTCAAACAAACTGGGCAAAACTTTACCCGACACGTCCTCGCTCGTATTTGTTTTTGCTATGCCAAGTAACAACAAGGGGGTAATCAGCTGAGCAAATGTGGATAACTGGCTTGGATAACTGGCTTGGGATTGTCATTATATTGTTCAGGCTTGTACTCCAAACATGTTAACGCAGGAATGTGTCCAAACACTTTTTTTTTTTTTTACTCAATCCAAAAATAAACTTCAGCACTAGAAAGCAAAAGGGAAAAAAAAAAAAAAAAGCAATGAAATTGTGCAAAAAATATCCAGATCTGACATACGTGAAGAAAGTTGTTTTGTTGTTGTTGTTGTTAATCAGATTTATATCCCTATTCCCCCCCCCCCCCCCCCCCCCCCCCCCCCCCCCCAAGAGAAAAGAGAAAAAGTTGCAGTGCACTTATGGTATGCAAGTGCAAAACAGGGTCAGGTGTCCACCAGCATAAAGGTTACAGCAGGTGATGACAAGTGACAGCAGGTTGAGAAACAATGGCCGTTGCAACCCACGTATACCCCATTTCAGCACTTTAAATT
>JADBJO010007500.1:70000-72500 GCA_016801955.1 Conus betulinus | reverse complement strand
ACACGTTACACATAGCATGCACCCTGAGTGAGAAACGGAAAGAATGAAGGAAATAAGGAAAATGAGTGATCGATATTGAACGAAACTGACTGGATGACACGGGAAACAACTGAATGAAGCGCCAGCTGGCAGCTCTTCAGTTGGCACTACCCAGGTAGGCAGCCCATGTGTAAACGAGAGTTGATTGTAAAGCGCTTAGAGCTTGGTCTCTAGCGAGAATAGGCGCTATATAAGTATTCATTACTACTACTACTACTACTCATGTGCTCACACATGCACACAGTCTCTCCACAGTGCATAGGCATATTGTGTTTAATCTTCATTCTGGATAAATATCAGCTCCTGAAATACAACTCTCAAAGGAAAAACAAAAGCCTAGAAAGAGTCGCATATTATTTTTTTAATAAAATGAAATATAAGTTGTTTTTTTAAATTGAGTAGGTAAATAAGGGTAATGGTGAAAGGGGAAAGAAAGCACAGGAATTTAAAAAATAACCACAAAAAAAAAACAACAACCAACCAAACCTCCAACAAAGTCCCATCACTCTGTCCAGCCTCCTTAGTTCTATTGAAAATTGATGGCAGGGAGGGTCTCATGCTACTAGTTTTAAATGAAATTTGAAAAATGTGTCAAAATTCATGTATAGGCCACGTGTGCGCAGAATTCGGATTTTGCATCAAATACATAATCCATACCTAATCCATGTAAGCATTTTGAGACCTAGCATAAATTGGAGCCAGCATTTCATAGTATACTGATAATTGATTTTTAGAAAAAACAAAACAACAAAAAGAAAAACCACCTACCAATCCTTTCACCTAGTTTGGGGGATTTCCACCCATGACTTTATTCACAATCTTCGAATACATGACCTTCCCCTTGTCTGACCTCATATTTCAGGCTTTGCACTCGTCTGTGACCCTATCTTTGGGCCAGCTAGTGTTCCCAAAAATAGTCCCATTCCTTCGATTTCCTTCTGTCAGCTTGGAGCCACTGGGCTTGTCCCTTGATGGCTATAGGAAAGAAAATGAGGAAAATCAACCTTCAGACACAATAAAAATTCTCAAAACAATCTAATTGCATCTTTCTATAAATAGCTGACTCCTTAAGCAAGGCCTTGGCACTCAATTTTTGTGTGCAGCCAGCATTCATTGTGCTGTGCATGGACAACGGTGCTGAAGCAGGCAAAGCGGAGACCGGTATTGTCACAAAGCAGTCCTGAGTGCATGAACAAGGATTTTTTCCCCCTGCAAATCCAACATTACAGTGACAAGCCTTCCTTAACAAAGCAGTACAGGAAGACAATACGCACAGGTACATCCTACCCACACCCACCTCTACTGCACACTCCTTCCCTCCCCCACCTCTACCTTTCCTCCCTTCCCCCATCCCCTTTTATTATCCTTTTTTAATTTTTTTTTTTTACATTTTTTGTTATCTTTTAATAATCACTAATATCACGATTGTGAATGGACAGTTCTTGAGTGATATTCACTCTCTCTGTCTCTCTCTCTCTCTCTCTCTCTCTCTCTCACACAAGCACACACACACACACACACACACACACACACACACACACACACACACACACACACACACACACAACACACACACACACACACACACACACACTGCACACACACACACACACACACACACACACACACACACACAACACACACACACACACACACACACACACACACACAGAGTGATAAATATAGAATACACATACGCAGTGCCCACTAAGCCAAAAATTGAAACGAAAGTAAATTCATGATGCTTACTGCTGAAGACTGGTTAAAACTGCATGAAGTTTCTGGGATGTTTAGTTTGTCTCATGCTTCTGCAGTTTGTCCCATACTTAAAGCTGCCAGGGGACATGTTTCCCTGAATGACTGAAGACAATCTGAAGCTGTGAGTTGTGTTTTAATGGACATATGTAACCCAGCAAAACTGGAAAAGGAAATAGTCATTTTGGAAGCCAGATTGACCATTTTCCTGCTGACTTGCACTTCCTTTGTAACTCCTGTGTTGAAATGTCACTGCAGTGCTGCTCAGTTATCTGGCCCAGCTTCTGGTATGCTATGTGGGCACCGCGTGTGCCAGGTGATGCATTTCTGTAATTTTTTTTTTTTTTCTGTAGGGAGAGATGTGACACTGCTTGTGGGAAAGTAATTTGTTGTTTTCATTATTGCTTCTCTCTTGTTAATGATTTATTTTACAATGACATTGCATTCCAAATGTATGGTTAGATCCAGGTGTTAAACTGATTTGTTTCATGATGATATGCCAAATGGACCTTGGTACCATGTGAACCATGTATCGATTGTAACAGTCTTATTCAAAACACTTCAGTCCCATAGAAATAGTAGTAGAGACTGGTCTTATAATGTCTGTAAAATACAACAAAGCAGAGAAATGTATGCAGCTGGCCAGCCTTTTTCAAACTATACCATTTGTCAATTGTGGCTTGGACTGAAATCAAATTTTTGGTCA
>JADBJO010007500.1:0-65000 GCA_016801955.1 Conus betulinus | reverse complement strand
TAGATCAGTACAGGCACCACTGAACACCATCGAAGTGACTCGGCAGCAGTGCAGTGTCTCCACCCGCGGGTTGCCTCTTGATGACTTGACATTGACTGCTCCCTGTGGATTGCCGGTGCCGGGGCTGCGGAGAGGCCGACCAGGCTGTGGCTGTGGATGGGAATGTCGGAATGAGCAGCGTGGGTGCACTGCCTCTGAGGTGGCGCAGACGTTCGGACAGCAAAAAAGATTTTAAAAATAAATAAATAATCAGAAGAAAGGGTGAACAATCGCTCACTTAACTCTTTGATCTTGGTGAAATGTGGCGTGGTTGGAAAACTACAGAATGAAACTTAAAGAGAGAGGGAGGGGGGGGGGAGAAGACAGTTTATAACAATAGTAATTCATAATGAAAATAATACTGATAATATTGATAATGATGTTAACAATAATTTGTTGATAGTAGTAGTAGTAGTTCTATTAATGGTAATAGAAGAAGAAGAAGAGGAAGAGCAAGAAGAATGCCTACAATACTAGTAGTCATGAGTCGTATTAATAAGCAGAAGAGCAAGACTATAGAAAATAGGATAGAAAGTAAGATAAAACCTTAGAAATCAGTTGATAGTTAAACTAACATTGCTACCACTGATGACAATTAGGATAACAGAAATCATAATTCTAATAATGTAGAGAATTGGAAAAAGTGAAATTGTTGTTGTTATAATAGTAGCATTGATAATAATAATGATGATGATGATAATAATAATATTGATGATGATGATACAATTAATAGTAATAATAATAATAATATGGTAATAATAATATTGATGATGATGATACAACTACTATGAATCCTAGCTTATGTAATGTGTCCAGTTTGTCCATGACATTTGCCTGGCACTGTCTCTTTGAAATGCGCATAAGCAAGGAATCATTCAAGAAAGCTGTTGAGATACGTCCTTTCAATCTCAAGGTAGCAAAAACTGGCTTCATGATTTTTGTGAACAAACACTCCAACCCATTTTGGAGCGCATTGTATTAAAAAAATTTTCCTTTCCACTCGAATCTCAACAGCTTTCTGTATTCCTTGCAAATGGGTACAGAGTAGTAAGCATCTTATAAGTCCAAGGATGCCATTATAGCAGTTTTTGCTAACCAAGCCAAGGCCATAGCCAAAGTGTCCATCTTAAAATGGTGATGGGTTATTTCTTCATTTAGACTTCTTCTTCTCCTGTTCACGACCAACATCATTATGTGATGACTCTGTCATATACTTAGGGGTTGCGAAGATTTGCGCTGTATTTGTCAGACATAATTTTGATTTCAGCTTAAGGGGTGGGTGGGGAAGAGAGAGTGGAGATGAGGAGGGAGTGGGTGGGGGGAAAAGAAGGGGGGTGGGGGTGTAGGAGGAGGAGGGGGGGGGGGGGATGGGGGGGGGGGGGATGGGGGGGATATTGTCGTTGGTGTTATTGATGGGAGGCGAGTCTGAACCTGAAGCGGTCCAGACTTTTTAGGTTTAGGATCATTCTCTGTGATCCATCTTTTTTCTGCCAAGGGAAAGACTGGTAACAACACTTCTCCATGAGTGTGCTCATACTCTAACTTTTTTTTCCGAACCAATTTTTCAATTTCTTCATCAGTAACAGCTGTTTCTGCAGCATTCATTCTGATTGAATGTGAGGGGTAGACATGAAAAAGTAGCTAAGTCTTCCAGATTACTGTCCGTCTCAATTTCAACACCAGTCACCAATTTTAGGATGTTCGGATCTGATGTCAGCTTAACCCAATTTTCTGTAAATTTAGTCAGTCTTCCTACTTCAAACTCTTTGGCTTTCCAGTGTCAGCAACTGAACAGTGCTAGTTAACTGTGCATCAAAATCACTTACCTCAGTTACTGAGACAGAGAGAAGCTGTTCCTCTGGTTGCACCGTTTGGGAAAGCTGTTGTAGCGCTGCTCCTGTGTCTGTTGCTTTGGGGACTGTCAGCCCTCATGTCTGGCTGGGAAATGCTTGTTTGAGACGGCCCCTTAAAAGACCCTTTTTCTGTGACCCCCATTTCCCGTCATACTGGAAGCGAGTAAATTTGGGGATGTTTCCCTTTTTCCCAGCAGATAAGGCCTTGTGGCCTATCTTCTCCATTTCATATATGTCTTTGAGGGTGGAAGCAAGATTGCCACCAAACAAATGTTCCGTAACGTCAATGTTTCATCACACATGCGCGGATTGACCAGTGGACACATCGCTTGACGACGGAACATGGCATGGCATGTCCTAGCATCGCAGTTCCATCTGTGCAGTTCCGAATCAGTTCTGCATTCTGTCATGAAGTCTCATTTTGGTCTTCCATGTGGGCAGTCGTGGTTGTGGCCCTTATAACGGCGCGCTGAGCGTGTGCGATCTTCAGATCCGAATTGCATTAATCTGTTGAAAGTTTGGATCATGTCTCTTTGTTTACCAACGGCAAAACTGATTTCGCGCAATTTTCCAGTCAATTTTGAGCCTCAAGTTTCTCCTTCTGGACCATTTCACTCAGCTTTCAGCTAAAACGCCCATTAACTATTGTTGCCAAACCATCACTGACCTTTGAACCTAGCATTTCTTTTCCACTGAGCTCTTGTTCAATTTCATCGAACAACTGAGTGTTTTCTTTCTTAGTGGTGCTAGAGGTAGAACTACACGCATTTCCCTCAAACAGTGCCTTTTCACACTGCCGAAGATCTAGCTGTTCTTGATCCTCCTGTAAAACAAGAACATAGCATTCGTCACATTCAGCGTCAGAATCGTTTCCGCTCATGTCTCCAGCATCAAGATTACGTTTTAAGGAAGTTCTCAGATGAGTGTCAAATTCATTGAACCTCTTTTCCCATTTTGCATTCAAACTTTGAGCTGCATCTTGAAGCCTGTCCTCAAATGTTCCCTCCAGTTTGGAATCTCTCCAGTCCTTAGTTTCAATGGCAGGCCTTTCATCTTCATCTTGCCAGACTTGGTACCGGTACCAGGCTGAAAGCTGGCAAATACTGTTTTTTGATGATCTGAGCAGCAACATGAAATTTGGCTATAAAATATTACGGAAAGGACCCAGCCTTGCTATCTTTAACCAATAAAGTTAAAGAAGAATATGAAGGAGAGGAGTGACCTCATGAAACACTGATTTCTCTTTTGGCGGAAAAAGCATGCGTCTTGCCTCTGGCATGATACAAGCATCAGTGGCTAGATGCACACACGTCACATCTCATGTCCTTGTGAATGACCAGTCGCTAGACGATTGATAAATCTCATTTGATTGGCCCACAGACCCTGATAGTTCAGAGGTGCTAAGTTAATCATGACTTAGTTGCTGTAGTTGTTGCTTTTTTTTTTCTAGGATAGTTCCAAAATTGCTTTTTTTTCACCTTTTAGAAATAATTTTTGCTGGTGCTTCTTCCCTCTCTTCTGTCCTAGCTGATTAATGTAAGAAAAACAAGAAGCAGACCACAAATGAGTTTCAAGATAAGAAAGTGTTATATACGGGAGGATTTCTTGCAGAAAATATGAAATAAATATGAACTATCTACATTACGTCGGTTGTTTACAAGCAGTAAAAAGAATTCATGAGAATAAGAGGTATCAAAATAGACAGCAGCGCTGGATATCAACATCCAAAAGCACTTCAAATAGTATGCAGTGTAAAAAAAAAGTGCAAGATTATACTATAATCATCTTCTAAAAATGCAATTTTTTACATAAAACCATTTTCAAACTGGGAGAAAAAAAAAATACTTTTTTGTTGACTGGAACGTGGTTTTAAAGTTGGCTAATAAAATAAATGAAATAAAACTGAAATGGTTTCAGTTAAGAATTTGTTATAGAATCCTTGTTACAAATGTTGTTTTCAAACAAAATGGGGGTAACTAAAAATGATAGATGTACTTTTTGCAATAGCGAACGAGATTCTATCCACGACTACTTATGGCTATGTACTTACACTTTCTGGCAAAATCTGAAAATGTTACTTAAACAGAAAACCGCACACCATGTGCGCATGTCATTTAACGTTGAACTAATATTGTTTGGCACCAATGAAATAACTAAAACAGACGAAATATTCAATATTATTATATTATGGGCAAAATATTTCATCTACAAATGTAGATTTAATCAAAGTAAGTCTAAACTTAATTTTTTCATAGAAGATTTGAAAAGAAACTATCGTATTGAAAAAATATATGTATAGCTCCGAAAATGTGCCTGTTGGAGTTTGAAAGAAAATGGGCACCTTATTCAGGTCTGCTTGAGGAGTAAATGCCAAATTCTTTTTAAAAAAAAATATGCCTTAAAGAAATTGGAAATCATCATCACAGAGCCAAGGTTGTTGTTTGTTTTTTTTTAACATGTATTGACTTATTTATGTCAATTATATTCACCAATTAAATATAAGCAGTACACATTAGAACCAACAACTTCAAATAAATGCTCCTGTTCCCCCCCCCCCCCCCCCCCCCCCCCAATAATGTTTCCACAGTACTAGGTAACAACCGGCAAGAGATAGTCAGACATCCATAAGCATTGTAAAAAGGTAGGGAAGAGGGTGCATATGAAGGGGGAGTGGGATTAAAGAGAGAATGAGACTTAGAGTGAAGTTTGAGTATAAGGGCAGGGAGGGAGAGGGGGAGGGAGGAGAGGGGGGGAAGGGGGGGGGGGGGGGGGGAGGGAGAGAGAGAAAGAGAAGGGGAAGAAAGCCGTGTGAAAAATGTAAACTCCTGAAAAATTAATTGAAATGACGTAATGATGTATCAAAGCAATGTATGGTGATTATTTTTTTTCTGTTCATTTCATTGACATTATCAGCTATGTTAAATTCCATATTCGTGGAAAATTACTGGAATATGCATGTGTTTTAACATGTTTAAGTTGTATTCGAGCAAAGAGAATGTGTAATGCAAGGGAGGAGAAAAAACTGAAGAAAAAAAAAAATATTGATAGTACAGTGCTCTGCACCTGGGTATAAAGATCTAAATTTTATCGATAGTGCAATGCAATGTGAACTGGAATAAAGATGTCAACTTTATATGTAGCGTATGCTATGGGCATAGGGATAATGATGGGAACTTTATTAATAATGGTACACAGATGCTGTTTGGGAATATAGATGTTGGGGGGGGGGGGGGGGGGGGGGGGTGGCGGTAGGCAGGGTTGATACCCTGTGTGGAGTGGTCAAGTGCAGATATTGGGGTGGATCAACCATATGATGTTTTATCACACTGATGTTAGGGGCAGATGCTCAGTGTGAAGAGGATTATCAGTACTAGTAACATTGGGATGCTGGACGGGGAGGTGGGTGAGAGGGATCTTCTCCCCTACGGGGTAGGGGAGAAGATCCCTCCCCACCCACCAAGTGATTCATACGCAGTGTTGGGTTTTTCCCGTCTGTGAATCGGTTTACAACCGATTTGTCTTGCTTCTGATGACAGTGCATCTCAGGATGCTGTAAATCCTGATTAGGGCCAGCTGACCTCACAGTTATATAATCTCCACACTGAAAGCATGTCACCACCAGTCCTTTCTTGAAATTACTGCAGGTTCTTTAAACACAGAGCTATTTCAACAGTTAGCTGCCAGCTATCCACGTTAGGAAACAAGCTCTGTTTGTGTAATCTCTCTCTTGTCCACCCCCTCTGATTTAAAAGGATACACTGATTTGGCGGAGAGTGCATCTCTGTGTTGGTCCCCTTCAATTTGAAAGGACAAACTCAATGTATCTTTGTGTCAGCTCCTCATTCCCCTTACATTGAAAGGACAAACATTGTGCTGTCTTTGTAGTTTACTCCAAATTTTATTTCCTTTGACCAGTCAAAAAATTTGGGATGAAGAACAGAATTAAGAGCAAATAGGCTGATTGAGTTACAGTCCAGGAGGAAAACTTTGTGTGTGTTTTGTTGTGTACATGCTTATCGTTTTGGACAACTTTGTGATTGTTTGATGTTATATAATCAATTCATTTTGAGAATACAGTGTGAGATTGTTTAAAAAAAAAAAAAAGTATTATATGACGATGTCTGCCATAATCACATCAACTAGTTGTGTCTTGAAGGACTTATGGGTCAATGTGCGGGTTGTGATAATGCTGCACTCTTTAAATTGAACCCAGCTCCGCACAGTTTTTCTGGCATGTGCTGTGGACCGCTGTGTGTAGTGGGACTGATGTGTGCATTGTGATTAATGTGTGTAGTGTGATTGATGTGTATAGTGTGACTGATGTGTATAGTGTGAGTGATTTGTGTAGTGTGACTGATGATGAGTGAATGATGATGACAAATGTGTGTACTATGAAGTATGAGTGTTGCACTCTTTGAATTGAATCCATCTCTTTGCAGTGTTTTCTGAAATGTGCTGGTGGACTGATGTGTGTATTGTGACTGTTGTGTGCATTGAGACTGATGTGTGTATTGTGACTGACATGTATATTGAGACTGATGTGTGTGTTGTGACTGATGTGTGTGTTGTAACTGTACTGCTCTCTCTTTGAATTGAATTCAGCTTGGGACAGCATTTTTCTACCATATTCTTGTGGACTGATGTGTGTGTTGTGACTGCTGTTTGTATTGTCACTGATGTGTGTCATGTGCTAGTGGACTGATGTGTTTATTGTGACTGATGTGTGTATTGTCACTGCTGTGCATATTGTGACTGATGTGTGTATTGTGACTGATGTGTATATTGTCACTGCTGTGCGTATTGTCACTGATGTGCATATTGTCACTGATGTATGTATTGTAACTGATGTGTGTATTGTCACTGATGTGCGTATTGTCGCTGGTGTGCGTATTGTCACTGATGTGTGTATTGTCACTGATATGTGCATTATCACTGATGTGCATATTGTCACTGATGTGCATATTGTCACTGATGTGCGTATTGTCACTGGTGTGCCTATTGTCACTGGTGTGCATATTGTCACTGATGTGTGTATTGTCACTGTACTGCCCTCTTTGAATTGAATCTAGTTCTGCACCGTGTTTCTGATGCAAGTGCTGGTAAACTGATGTGGACGTTGTGATTCTGTTGCACAGGAGACCAGGGGACAGGGGAGCAGCCCCACTCCAGTCCTGGACCATCCAGGAGGTCCCATACTTCTCCTCGCTTCTCCCCCTACGCCCGGAGTGGTAGTGAGAGTGCTGCCGGGTCAGACGACCCGGGCCTCTAGGGTAGGTCCCCCGGCTGCTGCCGTAGGTCTGTTAGGCGCAGACACTCATGAAAACAACTCCACCACACACAGCAGCAGCCATGACCAGTCAGACAGCACTATGGAATGTGCGACTGCTTCGCAGTCGGCTCCAACACACAGGCACTCAGGCACACAGACAGACAGCACGGGGTTCATCTCGGTGCTAGAGGCCACCAGCCCTCTGCTCGATGATGAGCCTCAGCCATCCACATCTACCGCCAGGTCCCAGGGGGCAGCAGCCACGGCGGGTGTTTTCACCCGCCTATACCCCTGTGCCTGTCTTGTCCTCCACTGTCAGGTCTGAGTCTTATTATGACCAGGTTAGGGAGTGGGAGGTAGAAGGGATGGAGGTGGTAGAGGAGTGGGAAGAGAGGGAGGAAGAAGATGTAGGAGGGAGAGGGGGAGGAGGGATGGGGGGGTGGTAGATGTAGAGGGTGTGATAGACGCAGGGCAAGATAGGGAGGGGGAGGGGGGGGGTGGCAGTGTTAGGGCAGGATGTGGGAGGGTTAGATCATCAGTCCCCACCTGCAGATGTACCTGCACCACTTGTTGTGGTAGAGGGGGCAGACCATCAGCCCCCTCCGCAGGCTCAACCAGCACCACCTATGGTGGTTGTAGAGGGGGCAGACCATCAGCCTCCTCAACAAGACCAGCCTGCACCACCTGTAGTTGTGGGGGAGGGGGCAGTCCATCAGCCCCCTCCACAGGCCCCACCAGTACGACCTGTGGCTGTGGTAAGGGCGGCAGTCCATCAGCCCCCTCCACAAGCCCCGCCAATACCACCTGTGGCTGTGGTAAGGGCGGCAGTCCATCAGCCCCCTCCACAGGCTCCACCACCACCATCTGGTGGTTGTGGTCCAGGGGGCAGTCCATCAGCCCCCTCCACAGGCGCAACCAGCACCACCGTGGTTGTGGTCCAGGGGGCAGTCCATCAGCCCCCTCCACAGGCCCCACCAGCACCACCAGTGGTTGTGGTCCAGGGGGCAGTCCATCAACCCCCTCCACAGGGCCCACCAGCACCACCGGTGGTTGTGGTCCAGGGGGCAGTCCATCAGCCCCCTCCACAGCCCCCTGGAGGCGCCACCAATACCATCTGTGGCTGTGGTAAGGGCGGCAGTCCTCAGCCCCCTCCACAGGCCCCGCCAGCACCACCTGTGGCTCGTGGTAGGGGGGTCAGTCCATCAGCCCCCTCCACAGGCCCATCCTATGGCACCTGTGGTTGTCGGTAGGGCAGTCCATCAGCCCCCTCCACCAGTGGAGGAGCCAGGCCACAGGGGCCTAGGCAGGCCAGCCTGCTCCGGCAGTAGGACAGCGTCGCTCGACCCGTGTCAGAAGGCCCCCTGACCGGTATCAATCCATCGATTTCAGAACAGAGTCCTACTTAAGGCGCCAGAGCGGGAAACAGGAGGAGGAGGGCCCGGCGTTAATCGTCGCCTCCTGTTGTGCAGTGTGCAGATGGTGGGGGGGTTTGATGTAGGTCAGAGATAATGCCAGGGTTGAGAGTTGTCATGTAGAGGGTATAGTGAACAAAGGGCAAATCTAACAGTTCATAGCGTAGTTAACCTCAGGGATGGGAGTAGATTGTTTAGAAAAAAGATTTAGTCTTTTAAAGTATGTCTGTTTTTGATAGTGTTGCTGTACTAACCTTGTTCTTATTGTATATTCAGTTCTGTAGCGTTTTGTCTCTTTTATTTTGATGGGCACGTCAGTAATAGAATTAAGAGCGCTAGTATTGTAAGTTTTTGTTGCTGCTTAATAGTTGTAATGTAGTAATTATAATTTGATGTATTGAAAAAAATCTGTTTATTAGTTTTGGTACTTTGCAAAGCCTTTGAAAAAGTAGATATGCTCATTTATACTAGCAGCAACAATGAGATTTAAATTCGAAATAGCATTATGTAGGAAATGGCCCGGGCACTAGGTATGGATTAAATATTAGGGTCAGGTAGGGATAGGTCATGATAGGTAGTTTAGGCTAGGTCAGAGAGACCGGCAGCACCACATTTAAATTTTGGTTTGCTTTTTTTCTTCATTTGACTGTGTTGGTTGTTTTATGTGCATATGTGTGGCTTCTGTGTATTGGCTCATCGCTTTTCTAGTGGACTTGAAACATATTAACAGTTTATGTACTTAAAGATTCCTTTAATACTTTCTTTCAGTTCATATTTTTAAAACTGTGGTGTGTTTTTTTTTTCTTTCTTTCTGTCTTTAGTTTAAACTTATTATTTCTGATCGGTTCTAGAATCTCATTTATAGAATAATACACACATGGATGTATACACACATGCACTGATGCAGGCACACACATGCGCGCGCGCACACACACACACACACACACACACACACACACACACACACACACACACACAACACTCACTCACTCACTCACTCACTCACTCACACACACGCACATTCTCACTCGCACACTCACACACACACTTTTTATCTGTCTGTTTCACTCACACTGAACATGCTCTAACACACAAGGCACACCATATGCTGGCACTGCACCTTATCTCCCTGATCTTGTGACCATGTACACACTCCTCTTACTCTTCGTGTTCTTCTGACTTGCAACTAATTCAGCAAAAACCCACTTCATGGATGAGATGTTTAGGTACTTAGCTGCTCCTGTCCCACTATCAATGTTTCCACCCTTCATCTGAGTACTCCTGTTCATGAAATCCATGTTACCCTCCTTCTCGCCTTCCCAGACTTAACATTTTTGTCTTGACTGTCTCATCTACCCCCCTCCCCTTCTGGTCTTTTCCCTAATTCCACTCACATTTCCACTTCTTTGCTGTAAGTTTAACCCTCATTTGGCAGACTTTTGTTCACACCTGTCTGATCTCCATTTCCCGCATCTCCCACTCAGCTGTTTTTGTTTTTGAAATCCACATACCAGTCTCACCATTCATCCTGACCCTCTGCTAATCCTGTTCTCGCTTCACTTGTCACTTGTCGCCAGTCTCTTTCTGCTCTATTTCTAATTCCCTGACTCGTGCTGCCAAGGTTTTGTCTCCCCTCCTCAAGGCGGTGATCTTGAGGATGTGCCCTTCCCTTCCCAGGCCCACGCACGTCTGCATCTGACCCTGGCTACTAATTGATATTACCACCTTCTTTTCATTTCAGTTTTTTTTTTTAATCCACTGAATGTGTGTTTCATTTCACCCCCAACCACCATCACTTATCACCCCTAACCCCTATGTGCCCAACCCGTATGCGTCCACCCATTCCTACCTCCATGGTATACCCCACTGTTCTTATAATGTTGTCTTCCCATTGTCACAAACTCATTTTTCTGCCCTGCAGTTAATCCACTGAATATGTGTTACATTTCACCCCAACCACCATCACTTATCACCCCTAACCCCTATGCGTCCACCCTTTTTCCATTCCTACCTCCATGGTATACCCCACTGTTCTTTGTAATGTTGCCTTCCCGATGTCACACTAACTCATTTTTCTGCCCTGCAGTGGCACACCCCCTTTCAGTCGCCTTCCCTGATTCACACTACTTCTGTTTCCTCTCATGGTTTCCTTTTTTCCAATTTTTTTAACAGAGAAAAAAAAATCACTCTTGTTATTTGCATTTATTTTACTTTTTACCCTTTTTCACTCTTTCCTGTTTTTAATATTGAAAAAAAAATCCGATATTTGCTTTCCCTTGTAACTGTTTTCTTTCTCAGTGGCAGTTGTGTTGTTTCTCTGATAACTATTCCATCTGAAACCCCTTGCCTTTGATTCACTTTGATTCTCTGTTGCATTCTGTACCTGGGTCATTAACAACAAGCAAAAGCATTAGTTTTAAAAAGTAAAAATCTGATAAACCAAAAATCGCTATAGTTGGACACCAAAAATCTGACAAACCCAAAATCCTAGTAGTGGACACCCCCCCATCACCTTCATTTGGGTAGCTATTTTACCAAGAAAAGTGCCACTTGGTTTTCTCTGTCCCCGACTGTCTATTCAGTGTCTGGCTTAAAACATAGTTCTCTCTCTCTCTCTCTCTCTCTCTCTCTCTCTCTCAGGCAACAGTTGTTTCCTTCACACAGTTCTCTCCCTTGATTCACAATCGGTGTAATACAGTCAGACTTATACCAGCTGAATATATCTTTTCAACCTGTATGGCAATACGTACACAAACACTCATGCACACACACACACACACACACACACACACACACACACACACACACACACATGCACACACACATGCACGCACACACACGCACACGCACGCACGCACACACACACACACATACAGGCACACACACACACACACACACACACACACACACACACACACACACACTAATTATCTTTAGTATGGTAATGATACTTGAATGCTGCTCAGCAGAATTTTTTTTGTTTTTTTTTTTTTTTTTTTGTTTTTTTTTTTTCTCTTTATTCCATGCTCAGCATCTGGTGTGACACTTTCATAGTAAATCTTCAGAAAGTCCAACTGCCTGAAGAGCTTGGCTTTGATGTCATCAGAAGCGTGTGTGTGTATGTGGGCAGGGGTTACTGCCCCCTGTGTTGCTTGCATTTTTGTTGGATTGGCAGCCAGTCTTAAACTTGCATTTATGCAAGTGTAATGATGTGAATTTATGCTTAGTTCATCGTTTCTTGTCCACTAGAAAGGCGATGCCATATTTGATTTTTTGTATTCATTTTTTTTGTCATGTGTCAGTGTGTGTGTAGTTATTAAAAAAAAAAAAAAAAAAAAAAAACTAAAGATAATTTCAAAAAATAAAAAAAAAAACTTACAAAATATTAAGAAAAAAATGACAAATATGGTGAAAAAAAAAAGTTTATGTTGATTAGAAAGTTTTGGAAGTGTTGTCTTCATCATGTCAATGTCAGTGTGTGTAGTTTATGAAAACAAAAAAAAAAAAAAAAAAAAACTAAAGATAATTTTAAAAATGAAAAAAAAAAACTTACAAAATATAAAAATGAAAAAAAAAAATTGGTTGCTTGTTAACATACTTTTCTGGTGGTGAGATAGGAAGATTTTTTGTCTTACCAGTACCAGATGGCACATGCAGCTTACTAAAGTACTTCGCTCGCTGCTGCCATTTGCAGAGGGTCTCATCAGAATTTCTGCAGTTTGCAGGAAAAGGTTGTGTGTGTGTGGTGTGTGGGAGGGCATGGGAAGGGCTGGGGGGGGGGGGGATGGGAGACAAGATGAGGTGCTTATAATGGAAAAAAGCTCATTGTGTGTTCTCAGCGGTAATCACCATGTTGCTGTCACAGCACAGCTGAAGAACCAGGCAGTTAAGAGAGCTCAGTGAGAGTACTCTGTGCACGCTTTGTGTGTTTTATATTGGTGAAAACCTCATTGCATGATCTCAGTGGTAATCACCATGTTGCTGTCACAGCACAGCTGAAGAACCAGGCAGTCAAGAGAGCTCAGTGAGAGTACTCTGTGCACGCTTTGTGTGTGTGTAATGGTGAAAACCTCATTGTGTGTTCTCAGTGGTAATCACCGTGTTGCTATCGCAGCACAGCTGAAGAATCGGGCAATTAAGAGAGCTCAGTGAGAGTATTCTGTGCACACTTTGTGTGTGTGTGTGTGTGTGTGTGTGTGTGTGTGTGTGTGTGTGTGTGTGTGAGTGATTTGTGTTTCTTACAATTCAAATGAAAAGGCTGACAACAGTCGAAGTTCTTTAGTTTTAACAACACAGCTTGGAAGAAAGGGCGAGGACGGATGGGGAATGGGATGGGATGGGTAGTATATAATGACGCAAAAACGGTGCTCACAAATCATTTCAAGCCGGCATTGAACATTCCCCTATCAACGTCATTTATTTCCTCAAGCCAAGCAAGAAGAGGGTGAAAGCATGTCACAGTATGTTACCCGTTTGCACCAACTTGCAAAAGACTGTGATTTTGGAGCAAAGGAAAATGACTTTATCAGAGATAAAATCATTGACAAATGACTTTATCAGAGATCAAATCATTGACAAATACCAAATTCCTGATCATTCCTGGCTCTGCTCCTCCATTGCTGGGAAAATCTAGTGCTGAAGTGCTTGGTGTGCTTCACATTGGAGTCAGTTTGGTTCAGAAAGATGATGACATTCTGGATAAATATCCCGGTGTCACAAACGGAATCGGAAAATTGAAAGATTTTGATGTTCCTCTTCACATTGACGAATCTCTTCCTCCCGTTGCACGCAAACATAGCTGCATACCGTTCCATTTGAGAAACAAAGTTGCCAAAGAACTGTATTGTTTTGAAAAGGAAGATGCAGTTGAAAAAGTTTCTGGTCCAACAGAATGGGTGTCAAGAATTGTCGCCGCACCAAAACCAAAAAATCCAAATGAAATCAGAGTGTGCATAGACATGAGACATAAGGGTGGGGGGGGGGGGGGGGGGGGGACAAGGTGGGGGGGATGGGTGGGGGAAACGGGGGAGGGGGGGGGGGGGGGAGGGGGAAGGCGGGGGGTGGGGGGGGGTGGGGGGAAGCTGGGGGGGGGGGGGGGGGGGGGGGGGAGGGGGAGTGGTGTGTGTGAGAGTGTGTGTTACAGGGGCAGCATTGTTGGGGACATATACTAACTCATTCTGTTTTCTGTGCAGGTTTGCAAGACTGCTGAGGACGATCAAGGACTATTTGGAGGGCTGGTGATGAGATGAGGTAGGGTGTGTGTGTGTGTGTGTGTTATTTACAGAGATAACATTATTGTTGGGTTTCTGCATTACCTTTGCTGTGTTTTCTATGTAGGTGTCTCAGGATAACTACAGACAGTAGACAGAGAGGAGAGCTGAATGTTAGACGAGTGTGTGTGCATGTGTCTGAGATTCTGAGGTAGAGAGGAATAGAAGTGGATGGGAGAGAGAGGTGTTAGGGAAGAAGGGAAAGGGAGGCAAGGGGGAGGGATGGGGGGGGGAAGGGGGGGGGGGGGGGCTGGAGATGGGAGAGGAGGGAAGAAGAAGGGAAGGATGACAGGGAGGGGAAGGTGTGTGTGTGTTATTCACAGGGGCAACATTTGGGGGCATAAGTTAACTCACAGTGTTTTCTGTGCAGGTGTCGCAGGACTGCTGAAGAAGACATTGGACCACTTGAAGGGTCGGACATGAGGTGATGGGTGTGTGCATCTGTGCATGTGTGTGTGTGTGTGTGTGTGTGTGTGTAGGTATGCATGCATGTGTGTGTGCTTGGTATTTTCAGGGATAGCGTTGTCGTTGGACTCCTCTGTTAATTGTGTTTTTTGTGCAGGTGTCTCAAGATGACCACAGGCATTGGACAGAGAGGAGTCCAACCAAGTGTGGAGATCAAAAGGCGACCTCCACCATCTCCAAAACGTAAGCGGTCTCCACCTGCAGGCAAGTCTGTCTGCGGGTCTGGTGAACAAAGGGTCTGATGTACGAAACAAAGCTGTCCATCTTCAAAACAAATTTTGGAGCATTTAAGGCGGTGAGTTATTCTTTTTTTTTTTTCCTGCAGCCGACATCCACCTCTCCATTTTTTGGTACTTCACACTGTCTTCTTCATCTGGGGGGAAAAAAAGCAGAAGAAAAAAAAAATCCAAAACAATTTCCATTACTAACTTTTTTTAGTAAGCTATCTTTCTTTTTTTTTAATGACCGCTGTCTTTTTCCTCTTTTTTTTTTTTTTTTTTTTTTGTTTGTTTGTTTGTTTTTGTAAACTGATCTCTCACACACCATGCATAATCTGCCTGTTCTCTTACAAATGGACATATTTTTGGTGATTTGAATGTTTCGCCGTTTCATACAAAGTGTCTGGGTTTGTACATGTTCTCATGTGTGGTATACAGACACTCTCACTCTCATTATGTGCTGCATATCATACAAAGAGAACAAAAATGAATAAAACAAAAGACTGTTAATTACTTCCTTTTCTTTTCTTTCAGTTCCCCCCCCCCCCCCCCCCCCCCCGGAGTCGTTTTCGCACATGTCACCTGACATTTTTTTCAAATGGGCAAACTGAGTAGGTTCGAGGTATGTATGTACTATAACATACGCTGCAGAATAGTGCAACAGACTTGTGGATGATAAATAGGATACATATAAAGTCTGATCATTACAATAAGAACAAATATTATTTTCTGCTACTTTCATTTTGTTAAGCATAATATTGGTAAGGTAAATGTAATATTTTTCAGTGTAGGACTCTTAAGTCTTGTGTCTTTGGTGGCTTCTTTGGCTATGAACCATGCTGATTTGTCTCATTCGTATCCAAATTTTCTACGCCAAAAATGACATGGTGTTGATGAGTTTAACTATCTTTAATAAATATCGTTTAATGTTTTTGGGTTTTAAATCAAAGTCCTTTGCATCACATGGGAGTGTGTATGCTTCAGGTTCATCCGGCTCTGTCCACTGCACGCACTCTTCAGGGAATGAGTTGACAACAGCGTTTATATGCAAACAGAATGTTTGCTCTGTTTTCACCGATGATATTTTGTACTTCTTCCAGAGACAACAGTCTCTTTTCATTGTAATGGATGATGTTTTTCATTTGATAGATATTTTTTTGCCAGTTTTGATAGAAAATAACTTTTTGTACTTGATGATAGAATTGTCGAACAGGAACCGAGAGAAAATTTTTATTGTTGATTTCATTAGGCCCCATTGCTGTCGAGAGGTTACGAAAACTTCTCTCCAGAACTCATTGTTTATCTTATCAGCCACTTTCATTTCTTTGGACCTAGCATTTAATATCCTTTGGAAATACCACACGGGTATGAACTTCCAGTTTTCATTGTGTTACAGTTTCCAGTCCACTGCAAATTCAAATGTTTCTGGACTTCAATTATGTTGATCATGTTTAAGCCTCCATCATCAATATCAGATTCCATTGTTGTTCTTTTAGCCTTTTCAAATGCTTTTCTGTTGCTAAACCTTTTCTGCCACAGAAATTCATACAAATGTGTTCATTTGATCTAAGACTATTTCTGTGATACCGATATATTGCATAACATGACCAACTGGCCGATCAGAAAGGTTTTTATCACATTGACCTTACCCTGGACACTGAGATCCCTCTTTTGACACTTTTTTTTTTTGTATTAATTCTTTAATTTGGTCGATTCTATCTTTCCAATTATCTTCAATATTTCTTGCCATTTTATTGGTTTCAAAAAAAAATGCCAAGAATTTTTCATTTTCTCTTCGGTAGTGAATGACAAATTTTGTTCTTTTCTCTTGTCTTCCCATTTCTAAAGGCTTCGTTTTTAACTTATTTATTTGAGACCAAATATTTCCTGAAAGGAAGTTAATATTTCCAGTGATCTGGTCATAGCGTTACGATCTCTAAGGAACAAAGTGGTGTCATCTGCCATTTGCTTTATTTTTAAATAAACATTTTCACCTCGAGAATATGTAGGCATCTTAATTGCTACAACTGAACTGCTTCTAGTTTTGAAAGCCTCAATTCAACGGCTAAAATCGAAACTAGCGGAGAAAAGAGACAACCCTGTCCACAATTCAGATTGACGGGCTCAGAAAGCCAGCCACCATGATGTTTAGATGCAAAATTACTGTCTGTCAGTATTGACATCCTTTTCTTAAAATTGGAACCAAAGCCATACATATCAAAGGTATTCTGTAGAAAAGTTTTATCCTGCCTGATTAGTTTTATTTTGGTAGTTACTTGTGTCATCAATTATAAGATCGTCGCTATGTTTCTGCCTTTAATGTATCCAACTGATCTTCTTTTACTAATTCATTAATGACTTGGCTAAGTTGAAGGGCTGAAAAAACTTTAGCCAATAATTTATAGTCACAGTTAGTGAGAGTAATAGGTCTCCAATTATCTCTCTGTAATTCTTTTCCTTTATGTACCAAGTCAATAACACTATACCTTGTGAATATGACAGTTCATCTTTATGAAAGGCCTTTGTAAATGATTGAGTTAGAACACTGCCAATTTTTTTTTTTTTTTTTTTTTTTTTTTTTTATTCTTTGCTGCCAGGGGCGGAGCCATTGTTCATGTGTTTTAAGGCACTGGTCATTTCTTTTAGTGTAGTCACTCCCACACAAGACGCAACTTTCTCTTCATTGAGCCGTAGAACATTTTTGTTTTGCAAAAATAAATTTGTTTTCTCCCTTACATCATGGGCAACTGTGGTATGATGATTATATAATGCTCTGAAGAATGATACCTGTTCTTCCATTATTCCCTTCTGGTCTGTTATTATTTCACCAGATTGTTTACGTAATCTTGTTATAACCTTATTCTTGCCTCTTGCTTTTTCTACATTGTAAAAATATTTAGTATTGCGCTCACCATCTTCAGTCCACTTGGTCCTCGCTGGAATCTGAGCACCTTTCGCTTTTCCAGCCTGCAGTAGTTCTAGCTGCCATTTCAAAATTAAGCATTTGCGACCAGCCACCGTGGCGAAGAGGTTAGCGTCGCGGACTCCCGGTTGGGTGTTTGGGATTCTGATCGGTCCATAATACAGATCACGAGTCTTGATCTTTAATCAGTCTACTGTCATGTCGACACACTTTGTGTGGGCGCCAGAAATGAAGACAGACGCGCAGTATTCCCCAAACTTAAGAGAGCAGGAGCAAAGATGAGAAAGAGAGAGAGAGAGGAAGAAGAAGAAGAGAGAGAGAGAGAGAGAGAGAGAGAGAGAAAGAAGGAGAACAAAAGGATATAGAACAGGGGAAGTCACGCTGACTCTGTCTACAGGGAGGGGCCGAGGAAGGCTCTTGCTTACACAGACAAAACAAGTGGTTTACAATTTGTCTCACTAGTTTAATTGTCTCACTACAACTCAACAATCAACCACTGGTTTATTTAACCAGAACACAACAACAATGAATTTTGAGTAAAAAGATTTTTCAAAAGCAAAATGAAGGTTAACCTCAAACATTAAATAAATCATCAAAAGGAGTCCAGCCCAATATAAGCACCATCCCATCCCTGAGGTTCCACAGGTATATTGAGACGGGTAGCAGAGTATTGGTATTTGCAGACTAGACCAGGGACAACTTTGGGTGCAGGGTAAATGAGGGCAATTGGGCAAGATTGGAGGGAGGCAAGGGTAAGGGGGGAAAATAAAATTGTAGCAGAAAAAAAACGACGAAGTCGAAGAAAAAAAAGGATGGCCCCTGGGAATAACACATAACACAATACATTAGCCGTCTATGGTAAAGAAATCTACTATTAAAAACTACAAACAAGAGCTATGCTGCTGAACATAAAAGAATACATCAATAAAAAACACATCAATCTTGGGACACACAACAAATCTCCCAGCAAATCGGCAATCTTAACCCACTAACGTGGAAGCATTATGCCTTTCACACACTCTCACAACCTCTTCCATACATGAACGTTCAAGCCCTTGTGCAGAAATAACCAACAAACATCCTAAAAATATTCCTAAATCAGTACAGCAACAATTTGTCTCCACAAACTCCTAGCACTGAGAAAAGGCTCAGTTGTAGCAACACAATACACGCTAACAAAGCTAAACACCACTTCTCCTTAGTTACAAGGGTTATTGTATAAGACCAAAGGAATAGAAAGTTTTTTTTCTTCCACTGAAACTAAGCCCTAACTGTACAAATGTCCTGTTAGTATGATAATTAATGTCAGAAATGTTGGGCTAAATTATGAACCTTGGCACGAGGCACACATTGTTAGCAATGACCCTAAAGGAATGTGACAGAAAATATACAGGCTGAGGGAAATCAAAATGAGAGATAAAATTAGGCTGGTCACTAAGATTAGACTCTTAGCTCTGTTCACTTGAGAAAGGAGAGCACAAGAAAAGTGAATAAGCATGACAGAGGAAATAAGTCTGTTAATTTCTTTAACATGTCTCAATACTATTCCAAACAAGACAGCTACTAAATATCCTGTAGAATGGCCAGGATCCTTTCCCCAATTTCAAGATGTCTCCCAAAAGCACATGGTAAGCCAAACCGGTTCAACATACCAACAAGATTTTTGTATACAAAGAATAAAAATAGTAACTAGAACCAAATCAAAATACATTATCTAGAATTCCACAACCTTCGTTTAACCAGTTAAGGGGAACAACTCTCCAAAGGAAACAACTTCTTAACAAGAGACTAAAATTGCGGTTACTTCCCTTGAACTGCGGTTGTGTAGACCCAGCCCACTGTCATGCTGTCTACACCCCAAACACTGGCTTATGTTAAAGACCTGGCAAGAGGAATGGAACTCGCAGACAGATAACAAGCTATATAAAATCCATCCAAACCTGTTTTACCATGTTCCCGGGGCATCCTTAAAGAAGAAACAGTTTTATACCATTTGCATACAGGACTTGAAGGAAGAAGTGGAGGAGAGTAGAGATAAGAATGTGCATGTATGTAAATTGTGTGACCAGGGATGTGTGTGTGTGTGTGTGTGTGTGTGTGTGTGTGTGTGTGTGTGTGTGTGTGTGTGTGTGTGTGACACATAGAGTTCATATGCTCCTTGAAACTCCTTGAAACCCATTGAATTCCAAGAGCCAAATTCAAGGCCTTGAAAACCCATGAAAATCAATGAAATGTGGTTCTGTTTACCTCCTTGAAAACCCTTGAAAATCAATGAAATGTGGTTCTGTTTACCTCCTTGAAAATCAATGAAATGTGGTTCTGTTTACCTCCTTGAAAACCCATGAAAATCAATGAAATGTGGTTCTGTTTACCTCCTTGAAAACCCATGAAAATCAATGAAATGTGGTTCTGTTTACCTCCTTGAAAACCCATGAAAATCAATGAAATGTGGTTCTGTTTACCTCCTTGAAAACCTTTGAAAATCAATGAAATGTGGTTCTGTTTACCTCCTTGAAAACCTTTGAAAATCAATGAAATGTGGTTCTGTTTACCTCCTTGAAAACCTTTGAAAATCAATGAAATGTGGTTCTGTTTACCTCCTTGAAAACCTTTGAAAATCAATGAAATGTGGTTCTGTTTACCTCCTTGAAAACCCATGAAAATCAATGAAATGTGGTTCTGTTTACCTCCTTGAAAACCCATGAAAATCAATGAAATGTGGTTCTGTTTACCTCCTTGAAAACCTTTGAAAATCAAGCCATCGGCTCCAAAAAATTTTTAATGTGGCAAAAAACAACAAAAAAAAAAAAGGGCAGTTTGATTATTTTTCGTTCAGGTTGATGACAAATTATATTGAGTTGTCAGACTGGGTGAGAGAAGACGAAGCAAACAAATATTCCTGCTACTGTGCAGTCTGTAAAGAAAGTTTCGATGTGCAAGCAGTGGGCGAGAGTGCCCTGGTTAGCCACAGCAAAGGAAAAAAAAGCACATGGCTCTACTCACGATGAGCAAATCTTCGGCAGTGATACCCATCTTCTTACACTTTCTTACTAACAATACGGCAGCAGCAGCATCGAATGCGAATGCTGTGGTGCCATTAAATCCTGATCCTGATGTGTCCATAGGCGAATCCAGTACCAGCTCTCTTCAGCCACAATGGACTCGTTTTGCTCAAAGACGTGTTGAAATCGAAAACACCTCCAAAGAAATCCAGACGCCAAGAAGAGATGGACAAGATCAGGGTCCAAAAGAAAAACCTCAAGAAGCAAATGAAGACTGCACTGCCAGCTGAAAAAAAACAAGGCTTGGAAAAACTCTGGGAAGACCTGAAAGCAAAACACAGCGCCCTCAGCAAAGCGGAATCTGCGAGGAAGAGGAAAAGCAAAAAAGAAGAAGACACAAGAGCGTTTCTTCAGAGACCCCTTCCAGTTTGCCAGAACTCTGTTGAGCAGCCAAAATCTGGGACCCTAAGTGTGGACAAAGGAGTTCTTGAGCAGCATCTGAGAAAAAACATACTCGACTCACAGCAGCAAAGCACCCACTCGACATTCAAGGTCTGGTGTGGCCAACCAACCCTGAGGAACAGTTCAATGACAAGCCTCCAACGTTGGCGGAAATCAAGAAGGTGGTCGACAAAGCCAGAGCCAAATCATCACCAGGGCCAAACGGAATACCTTACCAGCTGTACAAGAAATGTCCCAAGGTGCTGGAGTGGCTCCACAGGCTGCTGCGATCAGCTTGGAGAAATCAGAAGATCAGCGGCCAGTGGATGACGGCAGATGGTGTGTACATCCCCAAAGAGCAAAACTCAAGTGACATCAGCCAGTTCAGGCCAATATCACTACTGAACGTCGAAGGGAAAAATCTTCTTCTCTGTCATGGCAGCAAGGCTGACCAAGTACCTCATGGAAAACAAGTACTTGGATGTGTCAGTCCAGAAAGGTGCATCCCAGGCGGGCTGCTGTGTAGAACACGCCACACAATGATCTGGGACGCAATCCAAAGAGCAAAAACAGAAAAGAGAGACCTGGACGTAGTGTGGCTCGACCTGGCAAACGCATATGGATCTGTACCCCATGAGATGATACAGTTGGCTCTTAAGATGTACCATGTGCCAAAGAACATCCGCGACATGCTCAAGAAGTACTTCAATGGCTTCTCAATGCGGTTCTCTACCAAGGAGTACACAACAGATTGGATCAACTTGGAAGTGGGCATTGCAATGGGCTGTGCAATTTCCCCAATACTGTTCGTGTTGGCAATGGAAGTCATCTGAAAAGCAGCAACAAGCAACGCAAGACAAACAGACCTTGGCGATGGATACAAGATGCCCCCTCTCAAGGCCTTCATGGATGACACTACAGTGATTTCATCCAGAAGACGAGACACGTCACGTGCTGGAGAGGCTGGACGACATAGTTGCCTCATCCAGAATGAAGTTCAAGCCAAAGAAAATCACGGAGTCTCTCACTGAGGAAAGGAAAAGTGGCCGAATCTGTGGTCTTCAGTGTTGCCAACCAGACCATTCCAACAGTAACAGAAGAGCCAGTCAAGAGCCTTGGAAGATGGTATGATGATACGCTGAAAGACACACGAAGAGCAAAAGAAACCAAACAGATGTCGGAAGAAGGCTTGGAGACCATTGACCAGTGTGGGCTCCCTGGCAAATACAAGGTCTGGTGTCTGCAGTTCATGCTGATACCAAAGCTCCTATGGCCTCTGATGATATATGACATCTGCACCAGCATAGTGGAGGCAATGGAATCCAAAATCAACAAGTTCACAAGGAAATGGCTTGGTGTCCCCCCCTGTCTGACTGACATAGCGCTGTACTGTCGCCAAGCAAAGCTGAAACTACCACTGAAATCCATCCTGGAGGAATATAAAGCAGGGAAGATCAGACTTCAAAGCATGCTGGAGGACTCAGGAGACAAGGTGGTTGAAGCAATCAAGCCCCAGCTGAAGACAGGCAGAAAATGGAAAGTTCAAGAGGCGATGGATTCTGCAAAAGAAAGTCTCAAGATCAGAGAAATAACAGGACACACACAGACCAACAGACAAGGACTGGGGGTGACCAAAACTGAATGGTGGTCAAAGGCCAAAGGAAAAGCCAAACGAGACATGATGATTCAGGAGATGAGAAAAGAAGAAGACCAACAAAGACTCCAAAAAAAGCAGTCCCAGCAGAGCCAGCAAGGGCAATGGACAACGTGGGAGAATGCACTCCAAAGAAGTCTCACTTGGAATGACATTTGGCACATGGCCCCTCTCAGGATCAGCTTCATTCTCAGATCTGCATATGACCTTCTGCCTTCAAATGCAAACCTGGTGAAGTGGGGAAAAACAGACGATCCTTCATGCCCCCTTTGCCATGAAAAAAAAACAGTGGAGCATGTCCTAAGCTCATGTAAAGTAGCCCTGGCTCAAGGAAGGTACACACATGGAGGCACAACCAAGTGCTCAAAGAGATTGTACAAGTAGTCTGGGCTAGTACCAACACCACAAAAGGGAAAATCAGGACTCCAAAAGCACCCGCAACATTCTTCACGGCAGGAGGCAGCGAATCATGGCCAAGAACAACAGTGCCACTCGGAACATGCAGGCAGAGTCTGCTGGACGGGGCAGATGACTGGGAGTGCACACAGCAGACCTCCCAGAATGGAATAGTCACCCAGAGATTATCAGCAAGAGTGGCATGAGACCAGACATAGTATTACACTCTCAGTCAACAAGCAGCTGATCATGATCGAGCTCACGGTGCCATATGAGAACAGAATGGAGGCAGCTCAGATCTACAAGACTGAAAAGTATGCTGATCTGGCAAACAGCCTGAGGAGAGAAGGTTATCAGGTCAAAGTCCTCACTGCAGAAATTGGAGCTAGGGGGTTTGTGGGAACGTCTGCATACAGCCTCATGAAACAGCTCTCAGTTGCAGGGAGGGAAAAAAACCAGAGCCAAGCAATGGCAGAAACGGCAGAGAGGTGTTCAAGTTGGATCTGGTCAAGGAGGAAACAAAAGTGAACTTCATAAGGCTTAACTTTCCTACAAATATCAGGTGTCCCTGTGGCTCAGTGGTTAATGCGCGAGTCATAAGTGGAAATGAGCATGTCCAGAAGGGCATGGGTTCGAATCCCAGCCATGGCTCATCCCAAGATGGGGAAAAAAAAGGGGCAGCAGAGGGACACCCGGAGTCATGAACCGGGTGTGGCCCAACCCCCCTAGAGTGTCAGGAGATAAGGGCCGAAACACTCGCTTGAAGGGGGCTTCTCTTCTGAGGACTCTCTGCTGCCATGCTCTCCACGAGTTTCTTTCTACTAAACAAAGAACTGAAGAAATCTTAAATAAATGTCAGCGAACCGCCCAGAGAAACGTGGACAAAGACGTTCTTTTCTTGCGCTGAACACAGAAGCGATCAAAGCTAAGTGCATTTTCGTTATTTGTTTCATGTTTGTTGCACCTGAAGAAGACCTAAGAGGTCGAAACGCGTTGCGGTTTGTCTTGTGACTCGTTTGTCCACATTTCTCTGGGCAGTTCGCTGATTTATTTAAGATTTGTTTAGATTTCCGCCTGCAGTCGTTTCACTTTGCAAAAAGAACTGAAGCTTAAACAGCTTGATATACATGTGCACATTTGACTTTCCAGACTTTTAGCAGGTATTCTGTGTGAAATGACTTTCCAGTTAGTACTCATAGTACTACTGCTTTCTGCTGTTCGAAGTAATAGCTGATCAGGTCGACGAAGGACAGAAAAACAGGGTGAGGGGCGTATCCAGGTACGCATGTGTTGTAGCCTTGAATAAAATAAAGATGATCTTGAAAACACCTTGAATTTTGTTCTTGGGAATCTGTAGGAACCCTCTGTGTGTGTTTGTGTGTGTGTGTGTGTGTGTGTGCAGATATGTTTCATGTAAAATGCTGATGGCAATCAAAGGTGTTCAGTTTTAACAACACAGCTTGGAAGGACAGAGTGGGGGAAAAGGCTGGGGGGAGGAGGGAGAGTGGGGGGTGGGGAGGAGCCACAGGGATGGGGAAGGGGGGTGGGGGAGGGAATGGTGGAGGTGTGTATGGGTGTGTGAGTATGTTGTTTGCAAGGGCAACAGTGTTTCGGGCATATATTACCTGTTTTTCTGTGCAGGTATCTCAAGACTGCTGAAGAAGACATTGGACCATTTGGCTGACCGGAAAGGAGGTGAGATCAGTATCTGTGTGTGTCTGTATGTGTATGACATTTACAGAGATGAAATTATTGTTGGAAGTTTATGCTGACTTAATTTTGTTCTCTACGAAGATGTCTAGAGATAACCACAGACATTGGACCAAGAGGACAGCCAAATATGAGATGAGTGTGTGCCTGTGTGTGTGTTTGTGAGTCGGGAAGAATGGGGGGGGGGGGGGGGGAGGGGAACAGGGAGGGAGTAGACACAGGGAGGGTGGGAAGAAGGGGGGTGGGGTGTGTGGGGAATGCGATCGTGGTTGTGAGCCAGTGTGTGATAGTCACAGGGTCAACATTGTTGAGGGCCTATACTTTAATTATTTTGTCTGTGCAGGTGTCTCAAGACTGCTGAAGACACTGAACCATTGGAGGACCAGAGATGTGGTGAGGTCTGTTTCTATGTCTGTGTGTGTGTGTGTGTTGTGTATAGGGATGATAATATTGTTGAATGTCTCTTAGTTGTGTTTTGTATGTAGGTGTCTCAAACTGACTACATGGGGACAGGGAGAGGAACATGTGTGTGTGCGAGTAAGTGTTATTGACAGAGGCAGTATTGTCTGGGGCATTCATATTGACTCATCATGTGTGATTCAGTGATTGCTGAATTTAAAGTGAATACATTCTGCAAATGATGAGGTCTCTTAAAGAATCTGCTCAGAAAACCACACTGAAGTGTCAGGTAGGTGTTGAACAGTTCTGTTTGTAAATAGGAAACTGTTAGGTGGGTGGGAGAGTTAGTGTTCAAGGTGTAGTTTATTGCATGTATAATTCAGGCAGTCATCAGTAGTTCCTAAATCACACCAGTATATGCTGGATCATTGCAGGTGAGGAAGACTACCCCAGGTCGGGGGGCCAGCTGAACGGACGGTTTTCCAGGACATCAGGTGTGACAGCCATTGTTAGACTTGGATCTTCTGCTGGTAAGTAGCACGGTCCCTTTGTGTGTGTGTGTACAAGTTTTGCATTTGTTTCAGGTAGCAGTTGAATTCAAATTTTAAAACTGTGTTTGCAAAGTGGACATCCAGGCAGGCTGAGATGTTGCAATACAAACCTGACGAGGACAGAAGGATGTGGTAAGTGTTGCACAGCAAAATAGTTGTTTTTTTTTATAGACCATTTAGGCTAGGCCAGTCCAGTCCAGTCTAGCTTCGAGGTCACATTTCTCACTAGTCATTACTTGAAAGAAATGACCAACCTTGCTCGAAGAATGAGCGTGTGTGTGTGTTGAGGGTACATTTCAGAATGCCTTTGATGGTAAAGAATTGATAATAGATTCAATTACACATTGTTTCAGTGGTGGAACTCCATCGTGCTTTATTGCAGACTTCCTGAAAACAGTGTTCAGAGATATTCCACCTGATCTGATTTTCATTTTCTGAAAGAGGTCTGTGTTTTTATCGAAGATACTATTTAAGAAATGAGTGAAAGTATTTTAGCATGGTTTAGGAAATCTGTTTTTATTAAGTTACATGTGTGTTTGTGTTGGCTTTATTTTCACAGCTTTGTTGAACTTTGACAGGATAGCCCTAATATGGGCCCTCACAGTCGGCTAAGCTGTAAGCAACATGATGCATCATCAAAACAGATGAAAAGGTGGAACAGTTAAGGCAACGGATGTTGGCGAGTATCTCCTAGTGTGTATGTGTGTGAATGTGTAGTAAATATCTTGCAGTGTGCAGTCTTTTTGTGTTCAAGAAAATCTCTTAATTATTTATATGTGTGTGTGTGCATATTTGATCTATGTGTAGGAAATTTACTGACGAGGTGACAGCCCTGATATGGTCCCTTGCGGTCAGCTAGGCTGTAACCAACATGACTTGTAATTGTGAGATTCGACTGACCCCAAAACACAGCAGGATTTGGTTTCTTTAGGTATGGCCCTAATGTAATCGTTGAAAGGAGCGATAGTTGATGTTAACTGTTCAAAGCAAATGGTAATCTTTCTGATCTTGTTCTTGTTGCACAGTGATGCTGCAGATTTGCCTGCAGTTGATGTTTAGTGCAACGTCTTTTGAAAGCTTGATCCAGCCTTGTACAGGAGCAGCATTTCTTCCTCTGTCTTTTGAGCTGGTGCATGTGTGTGCGTATAGAAAACTTTTAGAATTTGACCGGAGCTTTAGGTGGTATCATGTGTGTTGTGTCATTCATTGTTTTCAGTCATTGCATTCATTCTGTTATAGGTTAGCATGCATGTTAATAAGTCTTTCACTCAGTATGCATGCATTTTCCCCAGTTTTGTTATTCACAAAATGTTTGTATTACTGACAGAGGTATTGAAATCACTTGACACAAAGATATTTCGGGAACAGACACTAAACTGTATTGAATCATTTTCTGTTCATTAGGATTGTAATGGGGCTTTTTTTTATCTATAAAAACTGTGCATGTCCTAAGTTTTGTGTTTGATGTGTGCTGTAATATCATATTCAAATGACTGCTCAAGGGATAGCTTATGAAACTTCAGCTGGATTTTTCTTATTTCGTTTGTAAAGAGCTTGCTTGATTTTAGTTTGAAAACAAAAGGGATTATTTTCTTATTGTTCTTGCTTTACGGTGATGATCTGCCTTGGGCTGATGTTCAATGCAGTGCCTGTCCTGTTCTGCTTGATAGAGCTACTCGAAATAAAAGTAATTTTTGTTCTTATTTTACGGTGATGGAGATTTGTCTTCAGCAATTGACCTCATTTTAGCAATGTTTTGTGGATGCTGGGTCCAGTGTTAAAAAGATGGAGCGCATCTTCCTTCTACCATCTTGTGAGAAGGGGAAAGGAAGAGGGGGTGAGAGGAGTGTGTGAAAAGAGCAGAAAATGTTTATACTTTGATAGAAGATTCTGACATCAACATAATCATGTATGTTGTTAAAGCACTATAGTGTAGCAGTTTCTTCACTTTGACAGAAGCTGTGAATGAAAATAATTATGTGTGTTGATTATGTCATGAACTGCTTTTGTCATTCACTGCATTGAGTAATGTGATAGTCTTATGAACTGTTTCTAGCTGATGCATGCAAGAGTGTCCTTGATTCTGTTGATGGTCTATGAATTGTTTCTAGCTGATGCATGTAACAGTGTCCTTGATTCTGGTGATAGTCTTATGAACTGTGTCTGGCTGATGCATGTAAAAGTGTCCTTGATTCTGGTGATAGTCTTATGAACTGTGTCTGGCTGATGCATGTAAAAGTGTCCTTGATTCTGGTGATAGTCTTACAAATTGTTTGTGGCTGATGCACGTAAAAGTGTCCTTGATTCAGGTGATAATCATATGAACAGTGTCTTGCTGATGCATGTAAAAGTGTCCTTGATTCTGGTGATAGCCTTATGAATTGTTTGCGTGGCTGATGCAAGTGTCCTTGATTCTGGTGATAGTCTTATGAATTGTTTGTGGCTGATGCACGTAAAAGTGTCCTTGATTCTGGTTAGTCTTATGAATTGTTTGTGGCTGATGCACGTAAAAGTGTGTCCTTGATTCTGGTTAGTCTTATGAACTGTGTCTGGCTGATGCATGTAAAAGTGTCCTTGATTCTGGTTACAGTCTTATGAATTGTTTGTGGCTGATGCACGTAAAAGTGTCCTTGATTCTGGTGATAGTCTTATGAACTGTGTCTGGCTGTCTTATGAACTGTGTCTGGCTGATGCATGTAAAAGTGTCCTTGATTGGGTTACAGTCTTATGAATTGTTGTGGCTGATGCATGTAAAAGTGTCCTTGATTCTGGTGATAGTCTTTCTGGTGATAGTCTTATGAACTGTGTCTGGCTGATGCATGTAAAAGTGTAAAAGTCCTTGATTCTGGTTATAGTCTTATGAATTGTTTGTGGCTGATGCACGTTAAAGTGTCCTTGATTCTGGTGATAGTCTTATGAACTGTGTCTGGCTGATGCATGTAAAAGTGTCCTTGATTCTGATTATAGTCTTATGAATTGTTTGTGGCTGATGCATGTAAAAGTGTCCTTGATTCTGGTGATAGTCTTATGAATTGTTTCTGGCTGATGCATGTAAAAGTGTCCTTGATTCTGGTGACAGTCTTATGAACTGTGTCTGGCTGATGCATGTAAAAGTGTCCTTGATTCTGGTTACAGTCTTATGAACTGTGTCCAGCTGATGCATGTAAAAGTCGCCTTGATTCTGTTGCAGGTTGGCATGTGTTTTTTCTTATTAGCTTTGACACAGACACTTTCAGCCTGCATGCATGTTTTTTTCCCCCTAGTTCTTTTTTGTTTTTGTTTTGAAAGATACTACTATTACTAACAGTATTGAAACATGGGGGTGTACACATAGATTTTCTGTTCATTATGAGGTATACACTGTATATATTTGTATTAAAGAAACTGTGCATGTCGAAGCTTTGTGTTTAATGTGTATTGTATTTATTATCATTATCATACGATTATTCAGAGGATGGCATGTGAGACTTCCGACCTAAAAATACGGTCTGGATTTTCCTGCTGTAGGTGTGGTCCTAATCAAACTATTTGAAGAGAGCTCTGCTTGATGTTAGCTGTTTAAAATAAAATGATAATCTTTCTCCTTTTTTTTTCAGTGAAGCTGCTGATCTGCGTATGGATGATTTTTAACGCAAAAGCAGACCTCGTCTGGAACTTCTGAAAGCTGTATTCAGTTTCACAAGATGGTAGGTGTGTGTGTGTGTGTGCAGCGCAAACGCGTGTGTGTGTGTGTGCGTGTATGCAGAAAACTTTTAAACTTTGATGAAAGATTTGGATGGCATCGTGTGTATTGATTGTGTCATGAATTGTTTACATTCATTGCAGCTTTCTGCTACAGATTGGCATGCGTGTTTGTAATGAGCACTGTCACCAGTTTCTTAATATATGCATGCCTTTCCCCAACTTTATTATTCACAAAATGTTCATTTTTCATACAGCAATATTGAAATTGTTTGGTGTAAAAAATGTTTCATTAACAAACACACTGAGCTGTATCCAAAGAATATAATGGATAATTTGTGTGTGCATGCCCTAAGTGTTGTGTTTGTGTGCTCTGTATTATCATTTATTATACAATTGCTCAAAGGATGGCTTGTTAAGAGTTCTGACCAGAGATACAGGTTGGACAAGAATGCAGTTTTGAATTTTCTTGCTTTCTTTTAAAAAGAGTTCTGCTTGATGCTAGCTATTTTAACGCGAAAGGTAATTTTTTTTATTGTTTTTTGTTTCACAGTGATGATGAAAATCTGCCCACAACGGATCGATGCAGCACCAGACCTCATCCAAACATTTTGTGAAAGCTGGATCCAGTTTAACAACAAATGGATGGGCATCTCTTTTTTTTTTTTTTTTTTTTTTGCTGCCTTGTGTTTAGGGTAAGGAGCGTGTGTGCATGTGTGTGTGAAAGAGCAGAAGATGTTTAAAAAGTTTGACAGAAGACGACATGCGGATCATGTGTTTTGTCATGGAACTGTAGTGTAGGAAGTTCTTCATTTAGACAGAAGCTGTTAATGATTTTGGTAGCAATTATTGTGTGTTGATTATATCATGAATTGTTTTCATAATTCACTGCATGGTGTAAAGTGACGATCACATGAATTGTTTTTAGTCACTGCATAAAAAAGTGTCGTTCATTCTGTTTCAGAGTGGCATGCATTTTCACCGTAATCTCTGAAAATGAAACTTCTGCTCTGTATGCATGGGTTTTTCCTCCGCCGTTTACACTTCCGCTCTGTGTGCATGGGTTTTTCCTCTTATTTGTACCTCCACTCTGTGTGTGTGTATGGGTCTTTCCCGTTTTGTACTTCCACTCTGTGTGTATGTGTCTTTCCCGTTTTGTACTTCCACTCTGTGTGTATGTGCCTTTCCCGTTTTGTACTTCCATTCTGTGTGTATGTGTCTTTCCCGTTTTGTACTTCCACTCTGTGTGTATGTGTCTTTGCCGTTTTGTGCTTCCACTCTGTGTGTATGTGTCTTTGCCGTTTTGTGCTTCCACTCTGTGTGTTGTGTCTTTGCTTTTGTGCTTCCACTGTGTGTATGTGCTTTTCCACAGTTTTGTTCTTATGCTCTGTATGCATGTGTTCCCCCCAGTTGTCTTATTTATAGCATGTTTGTTTCACCGACAGGATCAAAAAAATACTGGGATGTACATTATGATTTTGTGTTTAAAGAGTATGTGGATTAGTTGTTTTGTATACATGAAACTGCCTGTCCTTGGCTTTATGTTAATGCATTGTATTCATCATTTTTGTATGATAACTCAAGAGATGGCTGGTGAGATGACCTAGGGGAAGAGCATGGATTTTCTTTAGATGTGGTCCTGATGTATTTATTTGAAAAGAAACTGTGTGGTGTCAGCAGTCCAAACAACAGGGTAATCTTTTGTTCTCCCACAGTGAAGCTGCTGATCTGCCTGAGAAGGATGTTTTCATGCAGCAGCAGACCTTGTCTGGGCAGCACCATCTGAAAGTTGTATCCAGTTTTTCTACAAAACAGCATTTCTTCCTCCTACTATTTTGTGAGTAGGTGTATCTGTCTCTGTTTTTTGCATGAGAGAGCAGAAAATGTTTAAAGCTTGATGGAAGCGTTGGATGTGTTAAGATCATGGGTGTTGTCATAGCACAGTAGTGCAGTGCAGTCAGTTCTTCACATTAACAGCAGCTGTCGGTGACATTCTGGACTCAAATGTATAGACACACATTTTAGGTAGACCTAGTCTTTGCCTGTGTAAGTGCGACGTTTGTGGTTGCACAACAGTAGCTTATATTTATCAGTTTGCTTTTGTACCATGTTTATCCTTTCCTTTTTCGTTTTTGCTTTTAAGAATTTCTGTTGCAGATCTTTGAGCTTGTCTCATAATCAGCATTATTAATAGACGAATTCAGTTTGCATATCTGAAGCTAGTTTCAGAAAGCAAAAAAAAAAACGTGTTATGCACTGCTGTACACTGTGTGCTGCACGGAGTGAGGCAGCACATTGTAATTGGTGTATAATGCTGATGCCTGTGGGGGAGCTCTAGGTAAATGAAAAGATAATAATTGTTGTGTGTCGAGTATGTCATCAATTGTCTTTCACTTGCATCCAGTTGTATGATAGTTTTGCTTCTTTTCCCCCGCATACGCAGACTGATACTCCTGCGGACACTCCCTATATAGGCAGGCAAGGATTAATCCCATCTACCTGACAAAGGGAGTGGAGTTTTGTGTATACGACCGTTTTTTTTTTTATCCTGCCATTAAGGTAGCCATACTCCAGCTTCAGGGAAGGTGCATGCTATGTGTAATGTGTCATCTATACTAACGGCCAAACTGGCTTTTGATTCTGAAAGTTGGTGATGGGATTTTACGTGTGTGCAAGATGTTATGAGTGCTTTCACACACGTGGAACCTTGGTTTATGGTCTCATTTGAAGGACTGTATGGGAAATGGAGTCAAAAACAAGATTAACTCAGGGAAAAATTCCCCTGTACTGAAAGGGTCCAGGGGAGATTCAAACCCGTAACCCCAGGATCACTAACTAAGATTATAAGTCCAGGGCTCTAAGGATCACTAAAATTACGCGTCCAGCGCTCTGCCACTGAGCTATTCCGGCCCCCGTATGATTGTTTAATGAGTTTTCAGTCATGGCATAGAGTAGTGCCATTTATTCTCTAACAGGCTGGCATGAAAATTTATAGTAACCACAACAGTTTTACTTTTTGTTTCCTCCAATTTTTTTTTTTTTACAAAATTTTACTAACAACAATATTGAAACTTTTTAGATTTTGAAGTATTTCAGGAACAGGCACTGGCATGCACATTACAATTTTATTATTTAAAGGAATGTTATGTGATATGTTTACCTGAAATTGTGCTTTGCCCTAGGTCTAATTGATGCACTCTGTACTATGTGTATGTGATAGATCAAGGTATGGCTTGTAACACTTCTGACCTAAAGATGCAGTATGGATTTTCTTACTCTAAATGAGGCCCAACTCTAAATGAGGCAAAATGTAATATTTGCAAAGAGGTGTCAGCTGTTTCAGATACTAGGGTAATATTTTTTCTCCTTGTTGGTTTGCAGTGATACTGCTGATGTGGATGCTGCAGCTGACCTCATCTGGGCAATGTCTTGAAAGCTGGATCCAGTCTGATTACGGATATTCATACAGTTTACTTATTATCATTCTGTGGCTGATGGAAACTGAAACTCACGTTTATTGTTGGCTGCATACATGACAGAAAGCAACTGATGTGTGTAGGCGATTGTAGTGGGAAAACATTCTGTGTTGAGTGTTGATCTGAGACTCATTTGCCGATTTTTGTGTCAAATTGTGTGATATTCTGTTAAATGGACAATAGCTCATGGTAAAATGCACCATGAATGCAAAGTAAAAGATGAATGTTCTTTTTGAATCCATTTGTCCGCATGCTGTGAAGTCATAATGATCATCACTCTCAGATCTTTCTTTTTTAATTTTGTTTTTGCTTGCATGATTTATACATATGCATCATCCTGATACAGAACCTCAAAGCATGTTCAAAATATGTTTCTCTTAAAGTGATTGATTTTTTCTTTTCAAACATGCTAAAAATCACGCCACCAATGATCACGAGGTAAGGTAAGGTAATGTTGCTTATAGCCCAGCCAACCGCAAAGGGCCACATCAGGGCTGTCACCATGTTAAAATCAACTCACCAGTCATTTAAAAAAAACCGTCACAGAATTGTTTCTTCTTTACGACCACCAGACATAGATGACAGGAACACCTTAAGGTTTGGACGGATCTGAAAGAGTTTGTTATCCGTCTGTGTGTTCTAATCCTCCTGCCAGAGGTCTCTGATATAATTGTTAATTTTGGGTTTCAGATCTGAGCAGGGGATAGGTGTGTTTGACAATTTCTCTGTTGTGGCATTCTTGGCCAAATGATAACCATTTCATTCCCTCCGATGCCAACATGACCAGGAACCCAAGCCAGAATAATGTTGTAGCCCTCCACTTTCAACTTGGTAAAAAGTTCAAAGAAGTGTAAAAGTTTTGGATGCTGAAGGTTGCGGCCAGCTATGGCCTCCAAAGCCGACAGTGAATCTGACGGAACCAGAAATCCTTCGTAGATTGTGAGATTATCCGTAGTGCCAGAACCAGAGCTGTAAGTTCAGCAGAGTAAGCAGAAGCATCTGAAGGTATATGTTCTAACAGTGTTTGAGAAGGAGCACCAGGGCAATAGGCTGCACATGCCACTCTATCTTCAGACTTGGAACCATTAGTGAAAATTTTCTGATAGGATGGGAATTCTGAACAGAGGTCAGCATACAATGCCTTGTATGCCAGACAGCTGGTAGACTCTTTGCGAAAAGCTGCAAGATCAAAACGAATCTCTGGTGTGAAAAAAGTCTACGGAGCCTCATCTTGAAACCTGGAAAAATCGGACATAACTCCTCGGTCTAGACCTGCATTCCGTGTCCATAACTGAAACGGTTCACTTGCATGCTAGAAGTACGATTTGAATGACAACACCCAGTGATCTGGTTTATAATGAACTTGTTGTGAAATTCTTTTTTGAAATGTAGGAAATGCTAGCTCATAGTAACAAGAATGGATGACTGCAGAATACCCTGTAAAGGTTAAGGGCAAGAGGACATGGGCTTCCAATGTGCAACAGTGGATTTGTTTGGGATAACCAAAGTCTTGAAAATACATATGCATTTCTGAATTGTTTTAAACAGAGGATCGTTAACTGCAGATGGCAGGACTGGCATGGAGACCTGTTTACCCTTTCCATAACAATTCAGTATTCATGGCACAGATGTTTAGTAGATTCAAAGAAAAATCAGTATTGAATACATTTTTTCCTGTGTACAAAATGATGCACCTATAATTCTGAGAAGAAAAAACGTTCTTACCTGTAAGCTTTAGCAATCAAGCACACCTTTACATCTTTTTTTTTTTATTTCATTTTTGTTTTATACAGTCAGCTACATTTAAATGTTTCATGTATTCGTTTTCCAAAATGTTTCAGTTCTCTCCTTGATCAGGAGGCTGAAAGACTAATGAGCGAAAATAGCTCCTATGTACCCAAGACCTCAACTCAACATGGGTAAAAATCACTAGTTCCGAAAACACTGTACAGATAATGTTATCCCTCCCAGAAGTCACTCTGAGACTATGAAAAATTGATTTGCACAGCTGTTTATAGTGAGAAATAGCTCTCTCTCTCTCTGTCTGTCTGTCTGTCTCTCTCTCTCCCCGAAATGCCTGCAGTTGTATTTTCAATATTTAACTGCACATCATGGGTTGATAAGGTGCCAAATCAAGGCCGATTCACAATGGGCCAAACACTGATCCCCCTCCTCAGTTTGACAAGTTCTACTTCATATTTCACGCTGTTATGTTTGTATTAAATTGTACAAACAAACAGGCGTGGGCTTGAACATCCGTAAAATAGCGAGTGATCTGCTCAGTGTAGTCTTCAAATCAATACATATTTACATATAGATTTGGTGCGCCCGATATGGCTTGATCCAAATATACTGAACCGAGTAATTTCAGGCTAATTCTCAAATTATTGACAAGAATGAAAATATACTTTTGAATTTAGCTATGTATCTATTTATGAAGCAAACATGATGCACTTTTTTTCTTTTTTTTTTTGTAATGTATTTACACTATTTCATCATTACACTATTTCATATGTGGCGCTTATGAAAGCCGCATACTGACCCATTCCTTTTTTCAGCTGTAATGTGAACCTCATCCCCATACTTCCTTCTGCTGTCCTTTCTTTATGCCACTCTTAAAGGCTGCGTTTTTTGTTTTTGTTTTTTTTTTTGAAAAAAAAAAAAAAGGGGGGGGGGGGGGGGATGATTTGGTGTGGGTTTTTTTCTCTCTTTTTTTTTTGTTGAGGAGATGGGTAGAGGACTTGAATTCATTGATATTGTGCCACAAGCATTCAAACACTGTCAGAATTGTCCATAGGCTTGAAGAACAAATTAGCCAAGGGGAACAAAGTTAAAATTATGGTTCCAGCAAACAGACACTGGAAAAAAGATTCAATGACAATGTTGACCTATCTTTCATCTTAGTGGCTTACCATCGATGATGCCATGAAATGGAAAATCAAAGAGGTCAGCCTACAGAAGAGGCTAATCCCATTTCCACCCAGTCCATCTTGTTATCTTTCTTCTTGACTAAAGGTATCTGTTTTCCAATCAACAGAATTTAATCAGTACAAAGGAAGACATGAAAATCTCTGGGCAATGGTGGTTTAAAGTGTTATTTTCACCACCTGTGACTGTACATTGTGTAAGAAAGCGAAGTGGGGTTTTGTACACTTTCAGTTATCTGAGAATGAAGTGTATGAAAACACCTTTGATAGCTTTTTAAATGACAAAAAAAAATTTTTCTACTTAGAAACCTGAATCTTCACTTTGAAACAAGCCCCAACTGATCCTTGGTTTCAGGAAAAAATGAACACTAGACAGGTACAGTTTCCCAAAGATTCAGTGTTTAGTCTTTGAATCCTGATATATCTTTCAGTGGGAATACTGTGTGGTACCCGCCATATCTTTCAGTGGGAATACTGTGTGACACCCGTCATATCTTTCAGTGGGAATACTGTGTGGCACCTGCCATAAACTGCTTGTTCGGGCAGTATCTTGTGGGCATCCACAAAACTTAAACTCATTTTCAGATTGTCCACACACAGCAAGAAGCCAGTATAAACCAATAAGACCCATTTATTTTGCATTGGAAAACGCAAATGTAGGCATATGTAAAAAGAAATAAATATAAACGCATACAAAAGGTGAATGAAAAAAAAGGACAAAAAAAAAAAAGGGGGGGGGGGGGGGGGGGATTTCTGTTTCTCCACATAGACACCATGCAGTATTGTTGTTTTACTCTCTGCTTGTTTTTTATACATGGCGACATACACAGAGCAGTGCACATGGTCAAGTTCTCTACATGGAGCCATACACAGAGCAGTGCACATGGTCAAGTTCTCTACATGGAGACACACACAGCAGTGCACATGGTCAAGTTCTGATCATTGTAGCCCATCTGTCCACACAGCCCCTTTTCTGGGGCTGTCTGTCAAAGTCCAGCTAGGAACAAAGTTGCATCACAAAATAACTCAACCCATCGAAAAAAAAACACACACACACATGGGCAAATACAGGAGTAGACGTAAGTATCCATTCTGGACAGCATTCACAAAGTTTTGCTAACTGCCAGACAAAAAAAAAAAAAAAAGCTGGGTATGTCTGAAACTGCTGTTTAAAAAAATAAAATAAAAAAAAAAAATGTAGGAGTGTAGCCAGGAGATCAAATGTGCACATATCTCTTGGTGACCCCTTAGCAGACTGAATCTTTTGTTTAAGAGTGTTTGCGCACACAATTTCCCCTTACCTCTCCCCCCCCCCCCCCCCCCCCCCCCCCCCCCCCCCCCTTCCCAAATTGAAATTTTGGTTTCTTCCCCCCAGTCCTTCCCTTACTACATGCTTTTCCCTTCCCTCCTCTTCCTACTCTGCTCCACCTCTTTGGGAGTAGGCATGTATGTAGTCAGACTACTTTACAATAGTACTCTGGCTGTGACTTGCTTTATGAATATATATTACTGTACTCACTTATACAGTCAGTTTGATATTTACAAGAACAACACATAGGCGAGATGAATTCGTTTGAAATGTTCACAGACAATTGAATCTGCGACATGCTACTGAAAACCGGTACTACTCCCCCCCCCCCCCCCCCCCCCTATGTGTGTGTGCATGCGTGTGTGTGTGCATATGGGTGGGGGTGTATTTTGAGGTGTGTGTTTCTCTGTGTGGTGTTGTGTGCGAGTGTTGGGGCAACCCACCAGAGGAGACACTGCACTGCTGCCGTTCGGTGGTGTTCAGTGGCGCCTGTTCTGATCTAACATATGCAGGAGACCACCTACTAATGACAATAATTGCTTAGTCGCGGAGCCGGCATGAGCGAGCTGTCCCTCTGGAGGGTGCCACCCACGTCCGTCCAACGACAGCCCCATGGACTCGCTGATACCGGTGACCCCGACGGAACCAAACCAAAGCCACAGACTGGAGAGGACATCGAAACTGAGGTCACCATGAGAGCAGGGCAGGAAGGGCCACAGAATTTGAGACACTTTTATGCTGATCAATGAGATGAGGATGATTAAGATGATGCTATGGATTTCCATTTCGGTCTGAGACTACATGACAGGGTGTACTCTACGCCTCCTTTCATAATATATCCTGACATCAACCAGGCCAAGAGATACAGGCACCTGCAGTGTTGGTCAGGAAATTTGAGCAACACTCTCAGAAATGCATCCATTAAGTAGATGAAAACTCGACTGTGTGGTCCCCGTCTTCCCAACTGAGTTCGCAGCAAACTCAACTTTGGGTAGGAGCCGGTCGGGGCAGAAAAAAATCCACATGACTCTGATGGGATTCGAACCCACGACCTCCCAGCTAGGAGTCCGCGATGCTAACCCCTTCGCTATGGTGGCTGGTGCTTGTTTGCTTTTTCATTGTGTAATTGATATAATTATATATATATATTGTGCATCACTTAAGTCACAAAAATTCATTTTCTTCATTACAACTATATTGGACCAAAAAGCCTGTATTTTCTCTAAACTGGTGCATAAAAATAAAGTCTGTAAGCTCTCATATTTTCTCTAAACTGGTGCATAAAAATAAAGTCTGTAAGCTCTCTCATTTCCCATATTGCATGCTTAGATATTTTCAGCACATGCTTGTGAATACATGAAATGACTGACATTGCCCATCTTGCCCATCTCAATCAGTCGCCTTCTTTGTTCCACTCTTTGTCATTGTTGGAGTTGTACGCTAAATTGCCATTTTACGAAATAAAGACTTTCTCCTGATCAAAACCTTGTGAATGACTTCATTTCTATGATAAATACAACTGAAAATGTATAGAAATTATTATCTGGTAGTCCATTTCAACAGAGTATACTTTAATCGAAAAATCATATCAAAAGCTCATGTCGGCAGCCAGGCAAAAGGAAAGCCAGTTGTGTTTTTCTAATTTTGAAAGACAAAGTTCTCCGCTCAGACACAGTCTTGGAGAATCAAATTCATATGAAAGGCATGAAATGCCTGCTATTCATTCATTATAGAATGATTGCATGCTGTAATGCACAATGTAGACAGAAAACTGCGAGTGTGCACCCATATATTGAGCATTACATAGACACAGAGCAAATGCCTGTATATATGTGTGTAATGCTCTGTGTATATGCATATCTAGTGCTCAATGTGCATGTGTGTAGGCAATCTGTACGACAGAGTATTGCATACACACATACATGCCAAGCATTACCTCAGTTCAGTTCAGTGATTTATTTAATGTCTTTTCATCGTCAGATGATACTAGACACTTGGGAAAAAAAAAAAAAAAAAAGAAACCCAAACAAATGCCTCCAAACACAACTTATCATCCATATAAGTACTTCAAGCCCCACATCTGATTATGCATATTTACATAAGTGAAATACCCTAGTGGTACACAAAACTGATCTCTATAAAAATTTTGCAACCTGTAATTGCGAAATAACCATGGCAATTTCAGCAACATATATATATATGGACCGTACATTAGAGTGACATTATCAAAGTCATTAATCTCAATACCTTTCTCCTGATAGAGCAAGGTCAACATGATGCTGCATAGAAATGTTTTTCTGCAGACACAAGAAATGCCATAGGAATATTTAGCATTCCGTGAATTCAGCCATAGCTTATGAATTAATCTAACAATGTATCTTGGGCATGATGGTAAAGTAGCCATTTTTTTTTTAAACTAAAATTCTGCTTATGTATATACTTGTCCATAATTTGGATTAATTCACAAGAGGACAAATCTAAGGAATTGTTTAATAGATTTTCAATGTTTTTCTTTGCTCCTTTTGCAAGACCGTCTGCCATTTCATTACACTTTATACCACAGTGAGATGGGACCCAACAAAAGTCACTGTGTATATGCATAACTGGTGCTCAATGAACTAGTGTGAAGGCAATCTCCTGTATGACTTCTGTAAGCATTACCTAGATGCCCAGATGTATACAGAGCATTACACACATGTAAACTGGTGTTTTACACACAAGCAAATATGCTGGCTCAATACACTATTGGTAACACAGCTTTCTCTATGGAAAAAGAAAAAGTCATGCCAAAAAAAAAAAAAGAAAAAAAAACAAACACACTCTCGTACACATTAAAACATCCAGAAAAGCAACACAAAAAAAAAAGAAGCAAAATACAGTTACAGCATGGTAAAACAATTGTATCTGATGCCTGTAAATAAGGCTGTGCCATGAGCATCAGAGTAAAAAATAGAAACATTCAGTGCCACAAAAAAAAAAAAAAAATTCTGTACGGTTAATGTCCACAAAATGTTTTATTCGTTGATTGTCAGGTAACAAAAAAGATGGCACGTCAAACTCCTATAAGAAAAGAATTATACAAGAAAGAGGGACTACATGAAAAAAAATTATGTTAAGTTTCGAAAAAAAATTATGTTAAGTTTCCACAACAAAGACAAGAGAAGGGTCTATATAGTCAGAAAACAGCATGTATCTAGTCTGTGTCTATGTAACGCTTGAGGTACATGTTTGTATGCACGTGTGCAATGTACACAGAGCATTTTGCCCATGCACACACATATATCAAGCAGTACATGGACATGGGGTAAATGCACGCAAGTAATGCTTTGTGGATATGTTTATCTAGTGCCCGATGTACATGTGTGCATGCAATCTTCTATGTACCATGTAGACAAGAGTACATGTATTATATACACCAAACACTGAATACCCACATGTACACAGAATTTACATATATACATATGCACACAGGTGTTCTATGCACAAACACTATCATGCCAGCTTTCAACAAACCATCAGGAAAAATTGCTTTACCAGTGGAAGCTACATTCAGGGGGTATTAGTGGCAGCTTTAATTGACCCCCACCCCCACTACAACTTGATACTCGCTTTGATAATATTTATTCTAAAGAGTAACAAGCAAGATGCTTTTTTTTTTTTTCATCTGGCCCTTGTCCCTTTATGGACTGAGAACACTAAAACAGAACACAGAACACTATTACACAATGAAAAACCAATGTGTAATGAGAACAGTTCTGATTCATATTAGTATTAAAATACACATTCACGATAAAAGCAGCTGTTACACACAGCTATGCTGTATAATTACAATGCGGAAAGAAGATACAGGAGGCATCACCAACATGGTATCAATACAGCCTTAGAAGAAATGAACAACGATTCATCAGGCAATCAAGTTCAAGTGCACCAGTATCTATTCATATTCAATGTTGTTGCTCATGATGGACGATGGAGAAAGAGAGAGAGAGATTCAAATATGCCTCAATATTACAAAACAAAAAAAAAAAAGGCAGAAAGGGGAAACAAAAAGCAAAAAAAAAAAAAAAAAAACCATAGATAAATAAATAATTTTTTTTTTTAATTGAAAAAAAATCAAAATGAGAAGACAAAAAAAAAAAAAAAGTGTATCTATCTATCCCCTCCCTCCTCCTCCCCATCCCCATCAAGAACAAACGATTTTATGGAGCAGTAAGCTGGCTCTCACTCAAACACTGGCTGGGTACATCAGACATCTTTCACATACTGATATTTGCATACACTGATACAGCGTGCCCAATCGCTCACAGTACTGTAGTAAGACATTTTATGATAGTACTTGAAAACAACCCATCACCTGGGGAAAGTAAGTGTATACATGGTGTTGATGTGCTAGCAGCACATGCGGATATGCATTGATGGTATCAATTATTATGTGGGTATGCACTGATGAAATTAATCATTCTGCATAGCTATTTAGCTAGTGGAAGTGTGCAAAATATCAAAACGGTTTTCTTCTGCAAGATCTGAGCTTCAATGGCACTTGCGCTCAGGTGGAAGTGAGTTCCAGTGAAGGGGACCAGGCTAACAAAGGCTTGTGTGAAATAGGTCAATTCTACGTAGGGTGGCCAAAGTGTTACAGAAATTTCTAGATTTTATGCTAATTTGATCAAATAGTTTGCTGGAATAATTAAGATACAATTTTTTGCATGCACTTCCTATTATTGATAGCAAACACATCCTTCAATCAACTTAAATTTAAGCTGCTTGCTTGAATTGTGGTGTATCACAGAAAAGATCACAAGATCCTTCAACATGAAGATGGAGATTGTTTTGCATAGAAATTAGGAAAGGATATGAAAATGAGCTCAAGGATACTCCACATCTGACAGGTAATGTATTGGATGTTGAAGAATTAGACTGACAAAATTGCTAACAACTGTCCAGGAATTATGAACTCGAGAATTTTTCCTGTCATGGCATACAATATCATATGTGTGTGTGTGTGCGTGTGTATATATATATATATATATTAAAAACACAATTTAGTAGTGAGAGAAAGCAAGTCCAGGCTAACAATTCCTCCATCGTCACATTAAGATTTGATGGAGAAAAAAAGGCAGGGATGGGTGTGTGTGTGTGTGTGTGTGGGGGGGGGGGGGGTTGTTAAAGGAGAGGAATAAAGAGATTGAGAATTAAAAGTCAGGGGAATTCATTGTAAATAAAACACACCTTCATTAGCAGTCTATGGGGACTATCGTAACCCATCCTAACGACAGAACTATTCCTACTGCCTGCTCCCACGCCTTTCATCTGCAGGATGGGACTCATCAGGGAGGCACGGCTGATTGTGTCTGTGCCCCTTTGGCATCATCAAATAGAGATATACCAAAGTCTACAATTCTGTGGCATTTCTTGCCACCAAAGGTTAAAGATGGAATCCAAAAGCACCCATAAAGCATTTTCTTTTAAAACAGTTGACATGGCAATCCTTCACAAAATCAAACAATGCTCCACAGAATGTATTTTCATTGATTTTTATATGTCAGTAGCCCTAATAAGTAATATTTTGTTAGCACACCAGCCGCCATTGCCTCTTGACGACTAAACACTGACTGACTGCTCTATGTGTGGATTGCTGGTGCCGGGGCTGCGGTGGGACTGACCGGGCTGTGGCAGTGGACGGGGTGTCGGAATGAGCAGTGTGGGGGTGCAATGCACTGAGGTAGCACAGAAGATGGGACAGCAAAAAAAAAAAGTTTGTTTTTCTTTTTGTTAGCACTGTATGACATGAACTATCCTTTCTAAAACCAGACTGACGCTCACCCAATAGATTATATAACTTAGGATGATCATAATTGTGTCTGTCTATGTGTTTTCTAATACTTGCAAGATGGAAATTGGTCTGTAATTGGGTGTCGGGAATTGTTACCAGATTCGTACATGGGAACAACTTTTGCAACTTTGAACTGTGTTGGAGCTGAAAGTTTTGGAATATTACCATCAATTCCATCAAATCTGCAACTTTGTCTCCTTGAAATGAGATAAGGAATAGTAAACATCAGTTACAGAAAGAAAGGGTACTGACAGTTGGGAATGGACATTATTAGTTTTGCAGGACCTGGTTATTTTTTTCTGGGTAATTTAGTTGAATACCATCATATCCATCCCACACACACCCCACACCTCCACATAAAGTACAAATGATTATATGAACATTTCACTGGCTCACAAACTTACTCTGCATGAATACATTATAAATCTTCATATGTTGACATTTCTGTGCACTGAAATAGCCTGTCCCAATCATTAACAGTCGCAAATTATTTTCCAGCAATTGTACCTGTGAACAGAAACAATCCTTTTGGGAAAGTAAGTAAACTGTATGTTGGTTCAGAGTATGAGCACACCTGCTCATTTACTATGCCATCATCTTTTTGCAAAAGGCTATTCATTCAATGTCTGCACAGTATCAGAGCTCACATGCTGTTCCACCATGATAGGTTTATGTCAACAACTTTTAACAATGCCAGTTTTGTGTGGTAGCGGTCGTGACTGCATGTGTGTGTGTGTGTGTGTATGCGCACCTCCACACTTGCTCACAAAAAAAATAGCCTTTGTGTAGTTTGCATGTTTTTCTCAGCATATTGGCTATTGCATGAGTTACTTTTCAAACATCCATGAAAACAATAAGGTTCATTTTGTGACTAAAGGAGAACATAATGAAGATAATGTGGAAAGTTAACAGAGCAGAGAGGAAAAGGGAAGGAAAGTAGAGAGAGAGAGAGGGGGCAGTGTGATCTGAAAGTAAATCTGTGACAGCAAGGATACAGGAAAATGGGGCTGGATTGGTCGAAAAGAAATGGAAAAGAGGAACTTGAAGTCAGATGAAGAAGTATGAATGAGTAAAAGGAATCGGATGAACCGGCTTGAGAGGATGCCATGGAAAATGATTGGAGAGCAGGTTAACAAAGACTGAAAGAGGAAATGAAATGTGGATGGTCCTGTACAGCACTGATCATGGGGTGAACTGGTGTGGGAATGGAAGGTGGGATCTGAACAGGGTGGATACTGAGAGCTGGAACGCTGGGGAAATGGTGTGGGAAGAGGAGACAGGTGAGAAGACAGAAAAGAATGACTCTGGACAAGGTATCGTAGGGGCAGGAAGAAAACGGGACAGACAGAAGAACGGCAACTGGAGTAGATGCAAATGTAAGAGGCTCCAGATGAATTTGGAAAGAACCTGAGGATGGTGGGTAGTGGAACAGTCATAAGAGTGGCAACATGTCGGAGTTGGTATGGGAAGGCAATGCAACAGAAGGCAAGGTTATGAAGATCAGGAGCCAGCAAAGAGTGAGATCTGGTTTTGAGTACAAGTCAAACAGAATGAAAGAAAAGTTGCAGGCGATAAAAATGGAAGTTAACAATGCAAAAAGAAAATGACAGAAAAGGGAAGTGTGAGACACTGAATGCATTTAATATAAGTTGAGGTAGAAAGATGGGGAGTTGTGATACTGCACAAAGAAAGAAAGAATGGAATGAAGTTTCACTACAAAGGTATGAACAACACCTGAGATTCGAAGAAAACAGGAAGGATGAAAACTTAACACAGGATGTGTTGCATGTCTGTAAACAAGTGTAAAACGGAAAGAAGGTGGTTGGAAAAGACCAGACCTAAACAGGAAATTAAGCACCGTTCAGTTTACATTTACAGTCTGGGTGACCACAGAAGCAAAATGCAGTGAAAAGCATGTTTGATTCTGGCAGGAGCTGATGCGGATGCAAAGCTGATATATGCAGCAGAGAGGATAGCGAACATGGTCAAACTTGACTACTGAAATCAGAAAGAAATGCCAAAGTTGACCTCTGGAGGACACTTAACTTGAAAAGAATAAAACCTTGCCATTTTGGATAAACAGCCATGAGAACTGGAGAAGTGAGGAAAAGAGAAGTTATAGATGGTAAGGGAGGTGACAACAAAAGTATGTGTATGGAGAAGTGCAAGAATGAGACAAGGAGACTGAAAAGAGATGAATGAAAAAAAAAATCGTAGGCATAAAAAAATGAAGTTAACAACGGTTAAAAAACAAAGTTAAAGAAATGGGTAAGTGTGAGAGACTGAATGGATCTAATTTAAGTTGAGGTAGAAACATGGGGAGTGGTGATAATGCACAACGTAAGTGGGAGGGAATGGAATAAAGAGTTTACTAGAAAGGTGTGAACACCTGAGATTCGGAAGAGAAAAGGGAAAGATGAAAACTTAACACAGGATGTGTTGAATGTCTGTAAACAAGTAGTAAAACGGAAAGAAGGTGGTTGGAAAAGACCAGACCTAAACAGGAAATTAAGCACCGTTCAGTTTACATTTACAGTCTGGGTGGCCACGGAAGCAAAATGCAGTGAAAAGCAGGTTTGTTTCTGGCAGGAGCTGATGCTGATGCAAAGCATATATTGCCATGAGCTGGGACTAAAGTGATATGCCCATCCTCCTCATTCCTAGCTAAATCTTACATTGGTGGTAAACAGTGACAGCTTTGAATTCAAGATTCAAAATGGGTCCAAAATGTGAAGGTTTGCAAATTAAAGCAAAACTTTCAGTTTTCAGAAGAACAAAATGGAACAACGGCAGAAAGGTAGGAGGGGAGGTACTGCCATGGAGCTGGCAAATAAGTGGTGTGCCCAACCACCAAAGTTCCACCTCCGTATGGCATACAAAAGGTGTGACAGTAATACCCCCCACCCCCACCCACACAATGAAAGAAGCGGACTGCAATCTGTATAGTTTGGGAATACCATTTCGCACATTTTTGTCATGTTTGTGACTTCCAGAGAAGATACATTTGCTGAAAATCACGTGTCTGTTTTCTCATGTGTATCAAATAAGCATTCATTTCCACTCTGTATTGTGTGTTGGTGTGGTATTTTGGCTCCTAACACTGATTACAAAAAGATACGAATATATTTAAAAGTGACCTCAAGCTCAAAGGGACTTAACAATGAAGACTGCATAACATGTGGAAGAGGAAGGGGGCATAAGCAGCAGAGAGGATGGTGAACATGGTCAAACTTGACTGTTGAAATCAGAAGGAAATGCCAAAGTTGACCTCTGGAGGACACTTAACTTGAAAAGAATAAAACCTTGCCATTTTGGATAAACAGCCATGAGAACGAGAAGTGAGGAAAAGAGAAGTTATAGATGGTAAGGGAGGTGACAACAAAAGTATGTGTATGGAGAAGTGCAAGAATGAGACAAGGAGACTGAAAAGAGATGGATGAAAAAAAAATCGTAGGCATAAAAAATGAAGTTAACAATGGTTAAAAAACAAAGTTAAAGAAATGGGCAAGTGTGAGAGACTGAATGGATCTAATTTAAGTTGAGGTAGAAACATGGGGAGTGGTGATAATGCACAACGTAAGTGGGAGGGAATGGAATGAAGAGTTTACTAGAAAGGTGTGAACACCTGAGATTCGGAAGAGAAAAGGGAAAGATGAAAACTTAACACAGGATGTGTTGCATGTCTGTAAACAAGTAGTAAAACGGAAAGAAGGTGGTTGGAAAAGACCAGACCTAAACAGGAAATTAAGCACCATTCAGTTTACATTTACAGTCTGGGTGACCACGGAAGCAAAATGCAGTGAAAAAGCATGTTTGTTTCTGGGCAGGAGCTGATGCCGATACAAAGCTGATATATTGCCATGAGCTGGGACTAAAGTGATATGCCAATCCTCCACCTCATTCCTAGCTAAATGTTACATAGGAGATAAATGGTGGTGACAGCTTTGAATTCAAGATTCAAAATCAGTCCAAAACATGAAGGTTCACAAATTAAAGCAAAACTTTTGAGTTTTCAGAAGAACAAAATGGAACAGCGGCAGAAAGGTAGGGAGGGAGGTACTGCCATGGAGCTGGCAAATAAGTGGTGCGCCCCCACCACCTAAGTTCCACCTCCATATGCCATACAAAAGGTGCGACAGTGATAAACACACACCCTCTCCTCCCCCCAAATGAAAGAAGCGGACTGCAATCTGTATAGTTTTGGAATACCGTTTTGCACATTTTTGTCATGTTTGTGACTTCTGGAGAAGATAAATTTGCTGAAAAATCACGTGTCCATTTTCTCCTGTGTATCAAATAAAGCATTCATTTCTACTCCGTATTGTGTGTATGGTGGTATTTTGGCTCCTAAATGGTGACAACTTTGAATTCAAGATTCAAAGGGGTCCAAAACATGAAGGTTTGCAAATTAAAGTAAAACTTTTGAGTTTTCAGAACAAAATGGACTTGCAGCAGAAAGGTGGGAGGGGAGGTACGGCCATGGAGCTGGCAAATAAGTGGTGCGCCCAACACCCAAGTTCCACCTCCATACGCCATACAAAAGGTATGACAGTGATAAACACACCCCCTCCTCCCCCAAATGAAAGACGCAGACTGTAATCTGTTTAGTTTGGGAATACCGTTTCGCACACATTTTTATCACCTTTGTGACTTCCGTAGAAGATACATTTGCTGAAAATCACCTGTCTGTTTTCTCCTGTGTATCAAATAAAGCATTCATTTCCACTCTGTATTGTGTGCTTAGTGGTATTTTGGCTCCTAACACAGAGTACAAAAAGATACGAATATATCAAAAAAAAATGACCTCAAGCTCAAAGGGACATAACAATGAAGACAGCATAATGTGTGGAAGAGGAATGGGGTGGAAGCATATCAGAAGGGATGGTGAACAAGGTCAAACTTGACTGTTGAAATCCGAAGGAAATGCCAACAATGAACTCTGGAGGACACATAACAGGAAAAGAATGAAACCTTGCCAACAAGATAAACAGCCATGAGAAGTGGGGCAAACACAAGTTATAGATGGTAAGAGAGGTGACAACAAAAGTATGCATATCAAGAAGTGCAAGAATGAGACAAGGAGACTGAAAAGAGATGAATGGAAAATAAATTGCAGGCATAAAAAATGGTAGTTAACAATGTAAAAAGAAAAGTTATAGAAATTGGGAAGTGTGAGAGACTGAATGGATTTAATTTAAGTGAGGTAGAAACATGGGGAGTGGTGATAATGCACAATGTAAGTGGGAGGGAATGGAATGAAGAGTTTACTAGAAAGGTATAAATACCTGAAATTCGGAAGAGAGAAGGGAAAGATGAAAACTTAACACAGGATGTGTTGCATGTCTGTAAACAAGTAGTAAAACGGAAAGAAGGTGGTTGGAAAAGACCAGACCTAAACAGGAAATTAAGCACCGTTCAGTTTACATTTACAGTCTGGGTGGCCACGGAAGCAAAATGCAGTGAAAAGCATGTTTGTTTCTGGCAGGAGCTGATGCTGATACAAAGCTGATATTGCCATGAGCTGGACTAAAGTGGTACACCCATCCTCCTCCTCATTCCTAGCTAAATGTTACATAGGGAGATAAACCGTGACAGCTTTGAATTCAAGATTCAAAATCAGTCCAAAACATGAAGGTTCACAAATTAAAGCAAAACTTTTGAGTTTTCAGAAGAACAAAATGGAACAGCGGCAGAAAGGTAGGAGGGGAGGTACTGCCATGGAGCTGGCAAATAAGTAGTGCGCCCAACCACCTAAGTTCCACCTCCATGTGCCATACAAAAGGTGCGACAGTGATAAACACACACCCCTCCTCCCCCCAAATGAAAGAAGCGGACTGCAATCTGTATAGTTTTGGAATACTGTTTTGCACATTTTTGTCATGTTTGTGACTTCTGGAGAAGATACATTTGCTGAAAAATCACGTGTCCATTTTCTCCTGTGTATCAAATAAAGCATTCATTTCTACTCCGTATTGTGTGTATGGTGGTATTTTGGCTCCTAAATGGTGACAACTTTGAATTCAAGATTCAAAATCGGTCCAAAACATGAAGGTTTGCAAATTAAAGCAAAACTTTGAGTTTTCAGAACAAAAAAATGAATGCGGCAGAAAGGTGGGAGGGGAGGTACTGCCATGGAGCTGGCAAATAAGTGGTGCGTCCAGCCACCCAAGTCCCACCTCCATATGGCATACAAAAGGTGTGACAGTAATAAACACACCCTCTCTTCCCCCCAAATGAAAGAAGCGAACTGCAATCTGTATAGTTTGGGGAATACCGTTTCACAAATTTTTGTGACTTCCGGAGAAGATAAATTTGCTGAAAATCACATGTCTGTTTTCTCCTGCATATCAAATAAAGCATTCATTTCCTCTGTATTGTGTGTTTAGTTGTTGTATTTTGGGCTCCTAACACTGATTACAAAAAGATATGAATATATCAAAAAGTGACCTCAAGTTCAAAAGGACTTAACAATGAAGACTGCATAACATGTGGAAGAGGAAGGGGGCATAAGCAGCAGAGAGGATGGTGAACATGGTCAAACATGACTGTTGAAATCAGAAGGAAATGCCAAAGTTGACCTCTGGAGGACACTTAACTTGAAAAGAATAAAACCTTGCCATTTGGATAAACAGCCATGAGGACTGGAGAAGTGAGGAAAAGAGAAGTTATAGATGGTAACGGAGGTGACAACAAAAGTATGCGTATGGAGAAGTGTGCTAATACTGATCAAAAAAAAGACGTCAGTATATCAAGAAGCAGGCAGAATATAAGGGGATAGAAATCTAAGGAAACCACCTTGAGCTAAAGAAGAAAAAAATCAAGTAGTGCTGCATCAGGTAAGAATAGTAAAGGTTTGCGCTTTCGTGAAAGGGAACAATTAAAAAAATAAACATGAGACATTAGGACAAAAGAAAAACAGTTTTTGTCAAAGGAGAAGTGGCAAACAAATGCAAGTAAAAGAAAATGGGAAAGAATAATTTGGCTTACAGAATACCTGTGGGAAAGTGTCAATTTTGGGAGAACACATGAAAGGGATAGCTGGAAGGTTGATTGGAATACTGAAAAAAAAAAACAACTGTAGCAACAGATTAGTGAAAGATGAGAAGCAGCAAAAGGATGTAAAGCATAAAGTGGCATAACCCATGATTACAAGAGGAACTGGAATGCAAATGGTTTTGAACAGAATATGTTGGAACAGCTGTGGGAATAGTTGGTAAAACTGAGAGAAGTGGAAGAGTGGATATTGACACGTTTAGTTCAACGCGTCAATTGACAGAAAAGCAACAATACATTGCAAATAACCAGTGACCTCAAGCTCAAAGGGACTTAACAATGAAGACTGCATAATGTGTGAAGAGGAAGGAGGCAGAAGCAGCAGAGAGGATGGTGAACATGGTCAAACTTGACTGTTGAAATCAGAAGGAAATGCCAACAATGAACTCTGGAGGACACAGAACAGGAAAGAGTGAAAACCTTGCCAACGAGATAAACAGCCATGAGAACTGGATAAGTGGGGAAAGAGAGAAGTTATAGATGGTAAGGGAGGTGACAACAAAAGTATGCGTATGGAGAAGTACAAGAATGAGACAAGGAGACTGAAAAGAGATGAGGAAGGGAGTAGACTTGGAGGGTCTGTTCACATGTTAATCTGAATAATGCGGATGGAATTAAATGGAAAGAAAAATGAAATACAAGATTAACTGGAAGAAGAAATGGAATACAGATGTTTTGAACAGAGCTGCAGGAGTTGGGGTTTATTCTCTATAGAAATCAGCATTTTCACCATGAATATCACACACACACACACACACACACACACACACACACACACACACACACACATACACGGTGTGACAGTGGCTAAGGGTGGTGGTTACGATAGAGATGTACATAACAGGGAAGGCAGTCTATGAGCTCTTAAGATATGACAATTGATAGGGGAGACAGTTAAGAATATAAAGAGATGGCCATGGCAGTAAATGGAGCCAATGGCCTGAAAAGATATGACCATGGATAGGGGTGGCCATTTAGGACAGGAAGAAATGGACATAGCAATGAATGGAGTCCATGACCTGAAGGTATGATTGTACATAGCGCTGGTCGTTTAGACCAGAAAGAGATGGACATGGCAGGGAAGAGAGTCTACAGTCTCACTCGGTGTGACAGTGGGTAGGTGTGGTCAGTCAGGATGCAAAGAGATGGACATGGCAGGAAAGAGAGTCTACAATCTTACAAGGTGTGACAGAGTGGGTAGGTGTGGTTGGTCAAGATACAAAGAGACGGACATGGCAGGGAAGAGAGTCTACAGTCTCACAAGGTGTGTGACAGCAGGTAAGGGTGGTCAGTCAGGATACAAAGAGACGGACATGGTAGGGAAGAGAGTCTACAGTCTCACAAGGTGTGACAGCAGGTAAGGGTGGTCAGTCAGGATACAAAGAGATGGACATGGCAGTGAATGGAGCCCATGACCTCCAAAGATATGACCATGGATAGGGGTGGGTGGCCATTTAGGACAGGAAGAAATGGACATAGCAATGAACGGAGTCCATGACCTGAAGGTATGATAGTACATAACGCGGGTCATTAAGAATTCAAAGAGATGGACATGGTAGGGAAGAGAGTCTACAGTCTCACAAGGCGTGACAGTGGGTAGGGGTGGTCGGTGAGGATACGAAGAGGTGAGTATGGCAGGAAAGCGAGTCTACAACCAATGGCAGTGGCAAGGCATGGGGCCATTCCAGTTTATGTTCCCACTTTTATGAAACAAGAATGGATGGCAAAATGAAATAGGGAATTATTTGGGGAAGCCACGACAATGCTGGAAATGAGAAGGAACATGTTTAGGGAGAGCGCATGTGTGTGTGTGTGTGTGTGTGTGTGTGTGTGTGTGTGTGTGTGTGTGTGTGTGTGCGCGCGCGCGCGTGCGCGTGTGCCAGCGGGGAAAGCGAGTGAGGGAATAGGATATGATGACACTGGGTTACAGTGACCAAATTTGGATAAGAGATGTGAAAGGAATGAACAGAAGTGGATGGTGATGAGGCAGAAGAACATGGAGGGAGGGGTAGGAAGGAAACAAGAAAGGGTGGTGGTGGCAAAGAACAAAAAAAGTAAGGACTGGACCAAGTAGGATCAGGGTCAGCAGGGGAAAATAACAATGGTCGGGTAGACAGTGGAAAGTGGAAGGAAAATGGAAGAACAGTGGGAAAAACAAGGGATGAAAGGAGAGGACAAGAAAGAACTGGTTGGAATCCATTTTAATTTTGTTGATTATACCCCAATGACACACAGGTTTCAAGTTTTCATTCCCTTCTGTTCTTTCTTTGTTTTTTTTTTTCTTTTTGAATTGTAATCATTATGATCCAGCCCACAAACAAAGCCTTTTCTGGTCTGTCACCATCACAAACAAAAATATGTTATGTTAAAAAAAAGTCAGATCACATGAAAAAAGAGAAAAAAAAAAGGAAAAGGAAACAAACAGCATCTGTATGTGATTTAGCTAAACTGTCAATCTCTTAAGAATATGAAATTAGGCGGTGTTACAAACAATGACATTTCATTGGTTTTTCACACACACAAAAAAAAATGGGGCAAAAGGTAATGAAAAGCATGTCATTGCCACAAGCGATACATACAAATTACCTAGGCAAACAGACACTGTAGAGGGAATACCAACATATGTCCTTGTTACTTTCAAACGGCTTTCTGACCCATCTCATTTTCTTCAATATCTTCACATCTGACCTCCTTTTCACCATGAACGATCTTAAATTATCTTTCCTCAGCACACTTCTCTCTTCTTATATCTTCTGTGTCTATTTTCCACCTCCTTCCGTGAATATATCTTTCTTCATTACTGCTGTGTACCATTTCACTGACCATCCTCATCTTGTTCATCATCTGCCTATTTCTGCAGATTTCCAGCCCCTTTTGCAGCGACACATATTTTAGGTTTCTAGCCACGGCTTTTGGTCATTTCATTTACTTTCTCCCAATTCCCACCCTCCGTCCTAAAAGCTGTGCAAGCCAGACAGCTGGTGGAGTCCTACCAAAACAAGCAAGATCAGAGTGAGTATGTGGTGTTTAAAAAGTCCAAGGTGGATTGTCTAGGAATATGGATAGATTACAAACAACATTATCAAGGTGTCTCGTGAACTGTGGAAGAATAGAAGAATACACATTTACATAGGTGGAGCAGAACTGGGACTGTGCTCAGATTTCTTTTTGGAATTAGGGCTGGGGGCTGATCCAGGTGAATGGATGAAAACGGGGAACACAATGAAATGGAATAGCTGATGGAAGATGGGAAATGTGATGTGGAAACAATATTTAGCCTCCTTAAACATGTCAAACTATACTTCATTCAATTGAGAAAATCATCCACAAAGCCCATCACACATGTTATGGATGTATGATACAACACCCAAAATGTCACGCAATAACATGTATATACTACCAAGTCCACAAATTGGTATGCCATTGATGAAGACGGGCACATCCATTCATGTATTACACAGACTGAATCGGTACCATTTTAGACAAGAAACACCAAAAGGATACACACACTGAGGTTGTATCATTTCTTGATTTCTTCTGCTATTTATTTTTTTTCTTGGCAAGTCAGTAACACACACACACACACACACACAGGGGTCTGGGTCCTTGGCGTCTTATCAGGGGTTGGGTGACAGATGCCCACGTGCCTGAGGAGGAAGAGGTGCACACAGGAAACGGGATCAGCAGACACTAGCGTAGTCACGCATCAAGACATGAGGTGCTGAAATCCTTGGCTGGCTGAAGCACGTATTGAACTCCTTGAACCACGTCTTCGTAATGTCTGCACAGCAAATGAGAGGTTAGTCAGAGGTGCTCACGTAGCCTTCTGGGCACGTGTTAGAGACAAATTACAAAAAAAAATCCCTGTTCCATGCTTTGAACTTCTCACAGGCATTGTTTGGCTATGTCCACATTTACTCCCACAATAGAAGATAAAATATTTAATGGAAAGCTGCTTTCCGATTTACTCGTTTTACTTCTTTCCATCAATATCTTAAAGAGTGGGACAATGGCATTTTTTTCTCCATCTCAGTGCTTGTGACTACACCCCTTGTATGTCTCTCGTTCAAATCACAACATGAGAGAACTTCCGACTTCAGTTCTTTTATTGCCCAAATGCTGTTGTTGGGATATTCCTGCGAGCAGGATTGTGATCGGGACAAAAAGAAATTAAAAAAACCTTCATGCTAGCTAAACCACCGAGGCTACAAGATGACCTGGGCCCCGACAACTGAGGTGGGAGGAGCCATAGTGAGGGCCATGACGAACGTTAGGGCTTGGAGACAGACCCTGGGGAAGACCAGACGGCTGGGCGAGGACCATCAGCCCAGGGCAAGACAACACACTGACAGCCCAAGACGAGGCATCCCCCATCAGCCCCTGGTGATTTTCTTTGGGTTTTTTGTTTACACAAATTCAAATTGCTGATGTGACAGAGAGACGGTGGTCCGATACGATGTCGTTACTTGTGCATGATCGGGTAACGAGGATGAACTTGGAATTGACAGGAACAACTTACTTTCTTCCACAAAAGAGATGCTACAAATAAATTCTCTGTGGAACATTGATTTTGAATTTTTTTTTTTTTCATGAGCAGAAAAGATGTGTGCCTTTAGTGACATTTCCAAAAGGGCAAAGTTTGACCTCATAATTTTTCTCAACTGAAAGTCTTTGGTTCTTACAACTTGTGGTACAGATGTGTGACAGTCCTCAGCAATTGGATTTATTGGGATTGTTTTTTTTTCTTTCTAGCCCCATAGCACTCTCAAAGTCAGGGAGCAGCTGGATGCTCTTGGCTATATGGGTTGTTGGTTTGTTTTTGTTATTGTACATGTTCTGTTCCTTTCTGCCTTGTTTCATGACTGGAGTGGTTGTTTTTTTTCTTTTTTTTTTTTTTTTTTTTTTTTTTTTTTTTTGGGGGGGGGGGGTTGTTGTTGTTGATTGTAAAATTCCAAGTACTTGGGCGTTGTACCATTAGTAGTACAAAAAAGGTAGTTGCTGTCAAGATGTTTCACGAGCATGAAAGCGCATCTGCCTCTCCAACGATGCCCAACTTACAGGCAGAAGTTGGAAGATCCCCAGGACTGGGGAGGGGGACAATGATTGGTGTGTGGTCTTGGGGGCATTAGGAACCACAGCCCAGGCTATAGGAGCAGGTTAGTGAAGGAGGCTGAGAGCCTACACAGGCAATTAGAGGAAATGCGCTCCTAGTCGCAGAAGGTTGTGGTGACTGGGCTTAAACACAAAAAGTCAGGAAATTCCACGGGGAGCCAGAAGTAGATGGGAGGTATATAGTGGAGGATTTTATAGAGGAGGTTGGCGTATTGCTAAGAGGGGAGGAAGAGAGAGAGGAAAGAAGGCAGCTGGTCCTCAGCCATCTCGAGGGGGTGGCAAAAACAGAAGTATGGTCGTGTGGGAGACCACAGGACTTGGTGGAAGCCATTTTGGAGACCCTGCATAAAGCGTTCGGGGACCACCATTCCCTCCCGGCCTTACTGGTCGACTTCACTGAATGAAAACAAGGGGCAAGAGAGGGCATAAGTGAGTATGCCAATGACCTGTTTTCCCGACACAAGAAATTGACACAGAAACAAGAAAAGGAAGGAAAACAGTTGGTCGTGGAGGATGCACTGGTTGATCAATTCAAGGAGGCACTCTGCGACAAGAGTCTGGCTCTTGTCCTGAAAAGACAAGTGAAAAGGAGCATGTCATCTTTTGCAGAAATTAGGGAAAAGCCCTAAAGTGGGAGAAAATGAAGGGAGACCAGTTAGTAGCCATACAGCAGGTACTGGGGCAGTAGGGAGTCAGCTTTCAGAGTTGGGAAGGGCCCAAGAGGAGCCGAGACAAGAAAACATGAGCTTGAGGAGGGAATTAGAGGCCCTGAAGCAAAAGGGGAGGAGACCACAAGATGAGAAGAGAGAGAAACAGGCAAAGGGGTGGTGGCAGGGGGTTGGTACTGTGTTATCAGTGTAGAAAACCAGGCCACATCCAGAGATTCTGTACGGGAAACAGGGATCAGGGGTTAAACGGGGAGCCATCAGTGTAGGGAACCGTACTACTGATGGAACCCAGTGTGACTCGTCACTGCTCTCCAGGACCATGAGTGAGCGCCCTACCATCAAGGTAGAGACAGGTGGTGTAGAACTAGAGGCGCTTTGGGACACAGGCTCGCAAGTCACCATCATGAGTGACTGCCTATATCATAAGTACTTTTCAGGGGATTCACTACTAGTTAAGGATGTCCAGTTAGTTAAGTTACTGGCTGCCAACGAGTCAGAGGTGCCATATATAGGGTACACTGTCATGGACGTCAAGATAGGGAAGCAGGTCATTCCAGCCCAGGGGAATCCTCTTCAGACCTGGGTTACCCCTCAAATTCTATGTGTAGGTTTTGGGTCAAAAATGTGTACAATTGTGTGTAAAATGTGTAAGATTTAGCAGCACAATGTAATAACCTAGGAAACAATATTGAATGCATACAAGACATTGGAAACACTGAAAATTTATTACCATAAAAGACGTATTTTCTTAAAATGCAAAGTGGCTTCATTCACAATCAATAATTGTCAAACTAATCCAAGTTTCTTGGCAGTGTCCTCTAATAGGCAAAACCCTTTGCTTAGAAGCTTAACAAGAACATTAACTAATATGATTTCTTTGAATAATACTTTCCTTTGTCTCTTCACTTTTTACTATAAATAGTGATCGACATAACTGGAAAACAAATTCTTGATGTAGTCCCTTTCTTTCATATGCTTATACAACAGACAGAGAAAAAGTGCTCATATTAGCAGCCAATTTCATTGTTGATAAGCTAAGCAGTCATTCTATCATGCAGTGAATTTCATTTCAGAGTTTGGTAATACGCTGTTTTCAGCTCCTTCAGACTGTCAGATGAGAGGCTGTGAACTGCATCTACTGAAGAACAGTCATCATTCTTCAGGATTAGCAGACTAAGCTCGTATGGAAAGACAAAGGTAGTCAAGGCCAGGAGCTCATGGAGTTGGCTTCATCACTCCTCCTGGGTATGAACGTCATCTGGGAAGAAAAGGGGGGTCTAGAGGTTGCGGTTGACCTGGAACTTGAGTCCTATCAACCAAGCTTGTCAGAGCTCCAGCAGACAGAATCCATCTTCCAGTGAGGTCGACCACCAGCGTGACTGTTCCCGAAAGGGGGAGGAAGCAAGTTCAGCTAGGTCAGGAGGAGTCAGAGTACATCATAGAACCACTGACAGAGCAGACTTATGGCAAATTCTTGGTTGCCCAGACAGTGGTGGCAGGCGAGGGACCGTGGACAATCCCTGTGGTGAACATCGGGGAAGAGGATATCATGATAGCTGGTAAGACTCCGTTAGGCACAGTCACTGAGGAAGGGCATGTTGTGATGTCAGAGGTTGGGTTCAAGGAAGACAAGGGTCATATAGTTGTCCAGAGCAATAGCATAGAAGTAGCTAGCCAGGTTAAGTCTCAGGCACAGATAAACCTGTCCCAAGTAGAGTGCTCTTCCTCAGAACGTATGCAATTGAGGCAACTCCTGGAGGAGTTTGCTGACACCTTGACCAACCATGAATTCAATGTGGGCCACACCGACCGGGTGAAACAAATCCCGGTAGAGGATGACACCTCAGTGGTGCAAGCCTACTGGAGGATTACGCCTACTCAACTGGGAAACGTGAAGCAGCACCTTCAAGAACTCCTGGAGAAAGAGATCATCTGACTGAGCAGCAGCCCATACGCTTCACTGATCATCCTGGTCAGAAAGAAGAACGGGAGCCTGAGGATGTGCGTGGATTACCACAAGCTGAACGCAAAGACCAGGCAAGACGCTTCCCCCTACCCCGAATTGACGAATCCCTGGATGCCTTACAAGGGGCTTGTTGTTATTTCTCCACGATGGATTTGGCTTCAGGATATCATCAGGTTGAAGTGGAGGAAGAGGGCAAACACAAAACGGCCTTTACAACCCCATTTGACCTCCTCAAGTTATTCGGATGCCTTTTGGGTTGTGCTTGGCACCCTGAACCTAAGCATCAGCTATGTAATATGGTTAGCACGGGTTTGGAACAAAATTATCTTAATGAAAATAGAATAGTAGCGAAAAGCAAACATGAATAATTAATCATGGGATAAAATTAATGATACTATGGCACAAAAATTATGCCTTAATGCGTAATCGGGAGGCACAATGTCTGTCTACAGGTAGCAGGATAACCTGTATGTACGTTATGTTCAGTCTTTGCTCATCTAGAGCCTTACCTCATTCTTCAGGCATTGTGGCCTCTGTGGAGCGGGCACTGGTGTTGGCGGAGGGAGAACGTCAGCTGGAAGATGAAGGGGACGAGGCGCCAGTTGCTTCCTGTGCCCTCGGACGTGGATGTGGCATCAACAGTATCTGTTCTTCCATCCAAGGTGTTAGCAGAAAGGGTACAGGTTGTTTGCCATGGCAAAGGCTCTGCTTCCTCATCTGGGAGACTGGCGGCCAGGAGGGGATCTCTTTGGTTCACGACTCTCCCTCGGCCACCTGGCAGGACAACATGCACCAGGTTATGTTGTTGGTTGGCGGTGACACAGTGTGGGTCAGGCTGGAAGAAGTCCTGGATCCTGTTGCAGCCTAGAACCCAGTCATGCACGTAGACATGGTCACCAACCTGGAGATCATGGCTAGATGTCATGAAGACAATCAAATGCCTCCTGGTGAGCTATCCCAAGCTGCTGTTGATGTTGCCATATTCAGTCTACTGTGCCTTGTTGTTGTGGTGGAACGTCCCAGGAGGTCGTCAATAGGTAGCCTGGGCACCTGCCCAAACAGGAGGAAGGTGTTAACCAGAACGATCTACAGGCAATCCACATCTCAAAACAATGCTGGGACATAAGAGATGAGGCACATTTTTTGGTGACAGTATGTAAATCTATTTTGACCTCTAAGTCAACACGACATAAGCCCAGGTCTCATACTGACTCTGTTAAGTGCTGACGTGTCAGGTCAGTATCTATGCCACTGATTTAGTAATTTACACAGGTTATGCATATGTTATTTCACGCATTGCGTCTTTTGATGTCTATACAAAGTGAAAGTTTGGTGTATATGTTCTACGTATTGTGTCCTTTCTCCCTCTTGGCCCCAACATGTATACATACATACGAGTGAGCCACCATCCATTGCTAAGGTTGTTCCCCTTCTCACTTCTTTAGTAAACGCATGTATACACACGAACGAGAGAGAGAGACAGGGAGAAAGATATATGCAAAAGACAGTGAACATTCTGAAGTACAGACGACACAGCCCATAAAATTAAAGAGGTAAAATTTGTACACTACTGACGGAAATCTGTTCATATTTCTCTGACAAGAAATGCTATCCTAAGCAGGTGTGGAGGGTGCCTACCTTCCTGTGGGTGAGAAATGCACATCTTTCTGCATGCACGGGACAGGACTTGGATGGTGGACACATTGTGTATGTGATGACAGCGGCGGAGAAAAAACAGGTTCTTGGTCGTTGTCATCCATCGCCTCTTCAGACATGGGAGTCAAAGCTTCCTTGATGATGAAAGCTGTTGTCATTCATTGCCTCTTCAGACACGGAGTCCAGCTTCCTTCATGATGAATACTGTCGCCTGCAGATTCCGTCAGATCCCCACAGAGTTGTCTCTTTCAAGCTGCTTTGCCATGGTCATATCTGCGCTCATGGCTCACCCCATGGAAAACGTTCACTTCCAGGTGTTACGGTGAGCAGTGGGCCAGGTGGATGCCCGTCGAGGCTCTGACCCTTTGTTATCGCTCGGATCTGATTCCTGTTCCTGTTGTAAACGAAAAAAAAAAAGTTATCTAACATAGGGTTGGAGAGACGGTCGGTCAGTAAACTCAGCATTGAACTGATTGTTTCATCTATTGGAACAATGCAACCATCTATTAAAAAAAGGCCGGGGGGGGGGGGGGGGGGGGGGGGGGGGGGGGGGGGGGGGGTAGGGGGGGGTAGAAAGTCGGAGGAAGGGGATGGGGGGGGGGGTTATCTGTTAACTGCTCCTTCTCCCCACTTGGGTACACTGTCGTTGAAAGAGGACAAATAAAAGGTGATCAGCTACACAGCAAAAGATAGCATATGTCAGTGTCTCAACATTAGACACAGTTTGTAAAGTGGTTGGTTGCTTCATTGGTTACTTACTAGGTAGCTTATTATATTTGGTGGCTGGTCGATTGGCAGTCTTTCAGTTTACCTGTCACTTCATCAATCAATCGGATCCAAAAAGCGAGGATAGCCCAAAGCACAGCAGGGGTGCTTTGTTTTCACATGGAAAGAATTTTCACGCAAGATGAATACAAATGGCAAACTGATTATCAGAACAACAGAGTGATGAGAGAAGGGGGAGAGAGAGAGGGTGGGGAGGGGGAGGGAGGAGAGAGAGAGAGAGATGAGAGAGAGAATTCAATAAAAGATTAAGATTTTTTCTTATTGATTTCAATGATATTTTAATATCATGCTAATGTGGCCACAAAATAACTGTTTACATTTCTTGAAATACAGACATTGATGCATGACTCATGGTAACACACCAGAACAAAATCACTTGACTTAAGATTCCCCATCGTTCACCAAAATTGATCATGCAACAGATAAACAAACCAGGGTAGGGGATGTTCATCAGCCTTGGTTGGCAAGTCGCCTACGAGAGGGAAACTCGGACAAGGAAGCCAACGCTGAAGACGGATGTACTGGGCCCTTGGCGCGTAACAGCAGTACAACGCATTTTACGTCATGTCATGCAACAGTTAATATATGACTAGAAATTATGTGCAGTTGTACAAGAGCAATACAAGAATGATTCCATTGTGTCTGTCAGCTAAAATGTCATGTGACTTAGTTGCCAGCAGAATAGATATGATCCTGTTTCAACGGTCGCAGAAAGCATAGTAACGACCGTCAGGGAAAGATGTCCAAGGATGCACCCACCCACCCACCCTCCCCCAAAACATGAGAACAAAGTGCTAAGGAGGAACTGCTGATAGTCCATTTTTTCATTGTTCACAAGATGCGATGAACCTTCAGATCTCTCTGCCGCTGAGGAGGATTTCCTTTCATACCCTCTTCCCTGACTGGAGGTCTTTTTCATCTGACATCAAGATCCTCTGGTTCCACTGAGCTTCCAAAACGCACTATTATGCTAAGTCAAGAGAAGAGAATCTGATGTCTTTCAATTTTCCTTTAAATTCCCTTAAACGTTTGACAAAAGGAAACTGTGTGCGGTAATAGGCAACGAAAGAAAGTCGTTCTTACTGAATAAAGGAGTCAAATGTCTACCGTCAAGAAGGCGTTTAAAAAGATGGAGAGAGAGAGAGAGAGAGAGAGAGGGAGAAGAGGTGGCAGAGAAGGAGATAAGTTACCAGCTGAAAGATCTTTCAAAACGTCTTCACTTCCTTTTAATTACAATTCCTTGATCCTGAATTTGTGGGAAACGATCAGCTGAAATATACTGTGCACACAAAAGAAACATATTTTTTCTATGAAAATATTAAGGAAAATTTTGACAGAAAACATGCCCTGTATAGCAGGGAACTCTGTCCAGTGTGAATAGTCAGACATAATGAATAGACATAACAGTAGACTGGTGTCTTATTTCTTCTGTGGTTGTAATATTTTGAATGCTAAATGACGCATGAAATGACTGAAATAAAAATATGCGTTTCCTTTTGTGCAGAGTATATATAATAGCACTGTTTTCTTCTAATGTTTTGGGAGTTCTCAAAATTTTCTGCCGACAAAGTATCCCTACCATGTGACAAAAACAGAGTGAGAAGCATGTTTCAATCCAGAATTATTGATCTGATGGACCGAAAATTGAAAGTGGGGGATTAAAGTTTTGTATTAGATTTACAATTAAAATGGGGGTGATGTTGCCCCCCCCCCCCCCCCATTCTTGTCCCCACCATCTCTATCTCCTATTCTATCCTTTCTTCTTGATCACTTAAATGAGAAAGATCCTGCACATAAACCCTACAAGAGGAAATCCTTCCCAGTACAGATATCAGTTTTGTTTAAAAGCAAGTGAGTGGATGGAAGGGGGGGGGGGGGGGGGGAGAAATCTTTCCCCGATTCTTTCCATCAATAACACCAAGTGCGGTGCGCAGAGAGACAGAGACAGATACGGTGAGAGAGACAGACAGACAGAGAGAGAGAGAGGAGAGGAGAGGAGGTGAGCGAGTTGGAGTTTGATAATATAATAACAAATTTCAAGAGCAATTATGGTGTACTGTTAGGGGCGGTAATGATGAAACAGTATTAGTAGGGTGTATATAATACAGAAGCCCAAACTCAAATGATGAAAACAATAATGAGCTATTTAACTTGCTAAAAGCAGCAGAAACAACTGAGCATATATAATAAAATATGTATATTTGGTGACTTAAATTTTCAAAATGGGATGGAACTTGGAATGTGATAAAAGTAATGAAGTTATTGAAAACTTTAAAGATCCTTTTTAATACAGAAAGTAACTAGCCCAACTCGTGTTCAGGAAGGACAGAAACCAACAACTGATGACTTAGTTTTAGGTAATGAAAACCCCTTGATCTCTGATATTGAATATAGTGACCCTTAGGGCAAAAGTGATCACTTCATTTTAACATTTGAACTGCATGTTCCCAAAGAGAGGACTAAAGAAAACCCTAAGTATAAATCTAATTTACAGAAAGGAGACTATGATCAAATGAGGAAAATGCTTTCAGAGGAGTGTCAACTCCTTGCTTACAAATGATCAGGATGTAGAGGAAATGTGGAATGTTTTAAAATGCAAAGTTGTAAAATGTATGGACAAATGTATTCCAAAGACTACATGTGGCCAAAATAAAATGTGTAAACCACTTTGGATGAATGACAAAGTACTTAAAAAGATTACGAAAAAATATAAACTTTTTCAAAGGTGTTTATTGACGAAAGATGGGAAAGATTACAGTAAATATGCAGAAATGCGAAAATAAGAGCAAAAATGAAATGAAATCAACAAGAAAAGCTTATGAACGTAAAAATAGCAGAACAATGTAAAAAAAAAATCCCAAATGTTTTTGGAAATACGTGCAAGAACTTACAAAAGTAGACACAGGGGTTAATACTCTAAATGATGGTAGATGAAGGTTGGCCGAGTCAGATAATAAGCTGAAGTTTTGAATGAGTTTTTTTGCAAGTGTCTCTGCTAATGAAGATACAAACAACATACCTGATTTCACTGAATGTAGTAAATCTAATGGAATTTCAGTTACAGATGTAATAATTACTCTAGCTGCAGTAGAGAAGAAGCTGTTTGGATTGAATCAATCTAAAGTGTAGGGACCTGATTTAATACCACCTACAGTCCTAAAAGAATTAAGTAAGGAGTTAGCTGTACCGCTCAGTAAGATTTATAACAAATCATTAGAGACAGGAAAATTACCCCTTGATTGGAAATCGGCAGAAATTTCTGCTATTTTTTTTAAAAAGGGTCAAAATCTGAGCCAGGCAACTATCGTCCAGTAAGCTTAATCTGTATTGTAAAGTGCTAGAATCCATCATAAGAGTCTGAGATATCATAGTATCTCACTTCACTGATAATAAATTGTTTGCAGTATGCCAACATGGCTTTCATTAAAAAAAAAAAAAAGTCTGCATATCACAACTACTTTAAGTTATGAACTTTAGATTTAGTTACCATGCTAGAGAATAAGTACCCTGTTGATATAATTTACCTTGATTTCTGTAAAGCTTTTGATACGGTTCTGCATGAGAGATTATTGAAAAAAAATGGAAGCATATGGTATAGTAGGCAAGTTGTTAAAACTGGACTAGAGATTTTTTTTTGTCAAATAGAAAACAAAGAGTAAGAGTGGGTAACTGTATGTCGACAGTGAAAGATGTTATGAGTGGCATTCCCCAAGGAGCATTTTAGGACCTGGACTGTTTACTATTTTTATAAATGACCTTCCAGATGAGGTAAACAGTTTTTGTAAAATTTTTGCTGACAATACAAAAAATACATGACAAATCAGTTAACTATAATAGTTTTCAAGAAAATTTAAACTGCCTCCAAAACTGGTCAGACAAGTGGAATCTATATTTTAATGTTGAAAAATGTAAAGCTTTGTATGTTGGCAAAAACAATCCAGAACATGAATACAACATGAAAATGGATGGTAGAAATAGGCTGGTACAGAGAATGTGAGGAAAAAAAGGATCTATACTAGTCACATAAAGTTAAGCACAGGCCTTTGCACACAGGGGGTTGATTCATCCCTTCAAAAAACATTGTTTTTTTTTTTGTTATGCGGCAACCAATGATGGAATCTCACACAGCAGTGTGTAATCCAGCCTGTGTCAACTGGTAGTGCGCACGGGGGTCTTGGTGACCTCGTTACCGCGCAGGATAAAAAGTGCAAAGTTGCGTTAACTGTGCCTGTTTTGCATCAAGCTTGCTGGCGACACAAGATGTGTAAAATGAAAAATTCTTTTTTCCCGTGCAAGAGCAGTCTCTCAAGTGAGTTTTATGCCCCTTCTTTTGGCTGTTTAAGCGCGGGGTTGGTTACTGTCAGCCCTTTTCTCACCATGCCACCACGAAGAAAACTTAGCACCTTTGACAAAACCAGGGCGATTGCGTGGATACAAGATGGCATTGCAAAGGCTGAAGTGGCGCGACGACTTGGTGTGCATCATTCAGTTATTGTTAGACTGAATCAGCGTTTTAGGGCGACCAACAGCGTTGAAGAGAGGCCACGGTCAGGTCGGCCTAGGCAGACTACTCCCAGAGAAGATCGTTCATCGAGAGGCAGGCCCTATTGCAGCGGGATACCACTTCCACCAGCATCCAAAGGCAGCTTCGTATGGCAAATAACACCATCCTCAGCCGTCAAGCCATACGAAACCGTCTTCACCACTTCGGGCCTCAGATCACGTCGCCCAGCTGTTCGACCACGACTGCTAGCAGCCCATAGGCTGGCTCGCCGAGCTTTCTGCCATCGTCATGTGAGATGGAACCAACAACAGTGGTCCCAGGTCCTCTTTTCAGATGAGTCGCGGTTTAGTCTTGAACACAATGACGGCCGAACTAGAGTTTGGAGGCGTGTTGGTGAACGTTACATTGATGCAGCTGTTCGCCAGAC
>JADBJO010007499.1:105000-111846 GCA_016801955.1 Conus betulinus | reverse complement strand
GAGAGAGAGAGAGAGAGCGAGAGGAATACCGAGACCGACAGAGAGAGTCAGTAGAGAGAGAGACACAGACACAGACGACAGACACGACGACAAACGGCCAGCGACAGAACAGGACAGAGACAGAGAGAGACTAAGCATAAGTGTCCTGAATGGGCGTGATGTGTATGTGCGTGCGCGCGTATGTGTGTGCGTGCATGCGTGTGGCGCGCGGGCACGCGCGTCCCGTATGTGTATGTGTATGTGCGTGAGTACGCACGCGCGCATGTGTGTGCGCTTGTGTGTGTATGTGTATGTGTGCGCGCGTATTTTTGGTGTGTTAATTATGCTTCTTTGCTTTGAATGAAAAACGTTGGTATTCTGTTCATAATGTTTTCTTAAATGTCGATAAAGAAAAGCGATAAATAACAAGAACAAATAACAACGTTACAGTAATCATGGTAATAATAGCAAGAAGAAAACCTACAATATTACCTACAACACATAACGACGATAATGGATGATGATGATAATAAACAACAATAATAGGACCGCAATAATCATACCAATAGCAACAATAGAATCAGCAACGTCATCACCAACAAAATATAATAATAATGTTAATGATAATAACCAACAAAAACATTCGTCAATCATCATCTTCAGCAGACATTATCACCATCCTCATCACCGTCATCACCACCATCATCAAAACTGTAAATGCTATATCTTTGTTCAAAGACAATTCAATGTACTTACGGGTAGTCTCATTTTTGGCCTGTTCAAGATATTTAACTTGTTACAGAGAGAGAGAGAGAGAAGAGAGAGGAGAGAGAGAGAGAAGAGAGAGGAGAGGACACCATGATAATATATTTTGTCTCCTTGACTTGGCATGCCTTCTTCCTGTTCTCTTCTCTCTAGAAACGTAACATTCCGATCTTCTCTCTCTCTCTCTCTCTCTCTCTCTCTCTCCAACTCTGTCTCTCTCATCTCTCTCTCTCTTCCGACAGAGTGGCTCCTGTCGGAAGCTATATATAATTCTATAATTCTCTTTGTACACCTATATTTAAAAACTTAATTGCCTCTCCACGCGCCGAGACGCCTGTCTCCAGGCTCAGGTGACCAACATTATTTGTGTTCTCTCCATGCGTTTAGGCCCCACGTATGCATGTAGGTGGGGGGGTGGGGGGGGGGGGGGTTGGGGGGGGGGTGGGGGGGGGGGGTTGGGGGGGGGGGGGGTGAGGAGGAGAAACACAAAGTGCCCCCCTCATGAGCGCCGAATATAATTAGCAATCCTTCCATCGGATCATTATTGTGCCGAGGCGTCTGGCTTGAGTGACAGACCATGGTCGCGTCGGCCTTCCATCTGATGATTATAAATGCAAAGAGCCGCGGGGAGCCGTGTGTTGTGTGGTTGTGTGTATGCGTGTGTGTGTGTGTGTGTGTGTGTGTGTGTGTGTGTGTTGTAAATGTGTGTGTGTGTGTGTTTGTGTGTGTGTGTGTGTGAGAGAGGAGAGAGAGAGAGGAGAGAGAGAGAGGAGAGAGGTAGGGAGAGAGAGGGAGGAGAGAGAGAGAGAGCGAGAGATGCGGGGAGGGCGAGTATGTCTTTTTTTTTAATTTTTTTTTTTTTTTGTCCAACTTGTTTTTGCTTTGTGTGGATGGGTGTATGGGAGTAGATGGGTGGGTGAGGCGGCCGGGGGGGGAGGGGGGGGGGGAAGGGGGGGACGGGGGGAAAGGGGGGGGGGAGTGGGCGAGTGCAGTGATGGACAGAGTGAAGAGGATAGAGATAGAAGAATGTTTCTGGGGGTTCGAAAGGACGGCGGAGAGAGGCCCCCCACGGACTGGGCGAGTGATGCCCCCCCGGGGGGGGGGGGCGGGGGGACGGGGGAGGGGAAGGAGAAGAGAAAGAAAGAAAGAAGATCAACTTCCAACGGGAGGTTACTGCACTCGGTGTTTTCTTAAACAGACCGACCCTTCCCAGGCAAACCGTGATGCTGGATTTAACTGGACTCTGTTTGTTTTGTTTGTTGGTTTGTCTTTTTTTTTTTTCTAAAAGACAACCTTTTTTTGCAATCTGGTTTGGCTTTGTAGCAGACTGTTTGTCAAACTTGCAGAGCTGCTGCTACCCCCCCCCCCCCCCCTCCCCCCCCCCCCCCCCCCCCCCCCCCCCCCCCCCCCCCCCCCCCCCCCCCCCCCCCCCCCCTCCCCCCCATCCCCATGGTCCCCCCCCCCCCCCCCCCACCCCCCCCAAACACAACAACACACAACGCAAGACCACACACACACTAAAACATGAAATATATGATATTATATCTATATATAATATAGTGAAAGAGAAGAAACAGAAAAGTGAATCTTGCGACACCACCGTTGCGGTCAACACACACACACACACACACACAATGCATGCACGCACGCAACACACCAGACTCAGCGTGGCACGCAACCAGCACACACGCACACCCATAACACACACATGCATGCATTCACGCACACGCACGCAATGCACGCACACACACATGCACACAGCACACACGCGCAGCGCGCCCACGAACGCCACGGCGGGCCGCACATAAACATGCCCACACAGAGATCTGCACACACTCATTGCATGCACGAACGACAAGCATGCACGCAAAACAAACACACACACACACACACACACACACAACAACACACACAACCACACACACACACACAAACACCACGCGCGCACGCGCGCGCCGCTCGCAACAACACACACAACGCACACACACACACACACACACACACACACCGTGAATTTTTGAGGGCAGGATGTAAAAAAAGCTGGAAAGCTTTATTCTTTAACCCTCAATAATTCTGAGTTGACTTGACTCGACTTCACACACACACACACACACACACACACACAACACACAGAAGGTTCAGTTAAAAAGGACACACACACACCCACACCCACACACACAACACACACACACACACACAAAAGTAGTTCCTACTACCCCGAACGTCCCACTAAGGTAAGAAACGAGGAACCACACACACACACACACACACACACACACACACAACACAACACACACACACACACACACACACTACACACTACAACACACTACGCACGCACAACACATTCTCTCTCTGTCTCTCTCTTGGTCCGTGGGCTGTCTCTCTCCCCTCCCCCTGTCCTTGTCTGTCTCACTGGACCCCCATCCGTCCTCCCTCCCCCCCTCTCCCCCCCCCCACACCCCCCCCACTCCCTCCCCCCCCCCCTCCCCCCCCCTCCCCTCTCCCCCCCCCCCCCCCCCCACCCCCCCCCCCCCCCCCCCCCCCCCCCCCCCCTCCCCCCCCCCCCCCCCCCCACCCACCCCCCCCCCCTCCCCCTCCCCCCACCCTTCTCTCGATCCCCAATGTCTGAAACCCCCCCCAACCCCCCAAAACCCCCCCCCCCTCCCCCCCCTCCCCCCCCCCCCCCCCCCCCCCCCCCCCCCCCCCCCCCCCCCCCCCCCCCCGCCCCCTCACCATATAAACACACACACCAACAAGAAGTTGTACCCCTCTACCCCACCCTTCTTCGATCCCACCATGTCTGAAAACAAACAAACCAAACAAACAACATCGGAAAATCCTCATTTGAAAACGAAAAAAACAAAACAAAAAACACACGAAAAAAAAAACGTTCGTTCCCATCTCCTACCCCCCCCCCCCCCCCTAAACCCCCCCCCCCCTCGCCCATCCAATATCCAACAACCAATTTTTCCCGAGCGTGAAAGATACCCGAGGTACTAGGCATTGTATATATCACATTTGCACCTCCCAAGGGAGGCCGGCCCGGCAAGGTCGGGCAGGCCGGGACAGACAGACAGACAGACAGACAGATCAGGCAGGAGAGAAGAGAAAGGGTCCGCCGTAACCGTAGAGAGCCTTCATATCATAGCGCGGAGCCCTCCCGCGAGAGCTGTTGGAAACTGGGGAGAAAACTATATAAAACAGCTCGGGCTTTATCGCCCCTGTCTAAATAAACCGACATGCATCCATCTTTGCGGTCCATCTTTTTTTCCTTGCTCGCTCTCTCTCTCTGGTATGTACTGGTGGGGGATGGAGGGGATGGGATGGGATGGGGGGGGTGGGTGGGTGGGAGGGGGTGGGTGGGTGGGGGTGGGGGGGGCGATGCTTGGCCCTGTCGGTGAATGCTGTTCGGCTCGTCTCTTGTCTAAATCTCTCTGAATCGTCTCTCTCGTCGGCTCCTCTCTCTCTCTCTCGCTCTCTCCCCCCCTCTCTCCCCTCCCTCCCACCCTCACCTCCCTACCGCAGAAGAGGCAACCTACCGCTTACAAAAAAAAAAAAAAAAAAAAAAAAAGCGGATTTTCAGGTTTTGTTTCTTCTGTCTTTCTTTTTTCCCTCGCTCCCTACCCCTCCCCCCTCCCCTAATTTTGAATATAATCAAATCCACGTGTTTTTTTTCCCCCTACCTATTTTCCGTTGTTTTTTTTTTTTTAAATTAAACCAATGATTTTGAATATATCAAATCCATGCGGGTTTTTTTTCTCACTCCTCCCTATTTTCTGTTTTCTTGAATTTAAGGCATCTGGTGAGATCCCCCTTTACTACAGTTTCACTATCTCTTTCTGTGGGTTCTCTAATAATTAAGGCCTAGTTCCTCTCTCTTTCAAATATCGTGTTTTTGTGTGCATTGCTGAAAGCGTTCAGGGTATCTATTCAAATGCACATACACACAAAACCTTCCATGTGTGCTGTGTGTGTGGTGTGTGCGTGTGTGTGTGTGTGTGTGTGTGTGTGTGTGTGTACGCTATGTATATGTGTGTGTGTGCGCGCGCGCGCGAAAGAGAGAGAGAGAGGGAGAGAGAGAGAGAGATCTATCGAGATAGAGAAAAAAAAAAATGAAAGAAAAAAGGCAAACTAAATTGTACAGCCTGTTCTCCGCTTCATAATGTCGATAAAAAAAAAGAAAAAACCAAACAGAAAGACAGAAAGAAGGATAAAGAAAAAGACAAGAGACCCCAGAAAAGAAAACAAGAAACCACCCCCATCCCCCCCGTCCCCCCCCCCCCCCCCCCCCCCCCCCCCCCCCCCCCCTTTCTCTTCTTCCTCCTCCTTCAAAATAATTTTGAATGCATGCTACGCTTGTTGCCACGCGTCGTTCTAGTGAGAGAATAGTTTGATTCCATTTAGTTCTATTTCGTTTTCCTGCAGGCTTTACTCTGTCTTATAGCTTAGCATCACACTGACTTGCATTGACAATGCCTTGCACTGTGGAGAGCTATTGTGCTGTACTGTATCTTGTGTCGTGTCATCTTTTGTAATTCATTTGTCTTGGAGTGTTTTGTGCGGCATTGTACGGCATTGTACTGCATGGTCTTAATTTGTTGTTTGGTAGTAGTAGTAGTAGTAGTAGTAGTAGTAGTAGTGTGTGTGTGTGTGTGTGTGTGGTCTGTTGATTAATTAAACGTTGCATGATTTAAGCTGAATTCACGGATGCCACGTAATTTTTTTTTACTACTGGATGTTCAGGAACATGGTGGAATTTCACAAAAAAAAAAAACAACAAAAAAAAAAACAAAAAAATTGCATTCATGATCTGGTCCAAGTATAAATACTTTCCAGTTATACCAGTGCGTATCTAGCGTGAGAAAAAAAAAAAAAACATTTTAAACAAAAGTGGTGAATACATGTGGAAAGATTATTGGCCAAAAAAAAAAAAAAAAAACAGTTTTTATAAAATGTATGAATGTCGTATCACACAAAAAAGCTGTAAACATTGCTGCTGACACTTCTCATGTTCTTTAAAAAAACAAAAAAAAACTACAATATTCTACCATCTGGACGAAGATACTGAAAGCCAAAATTCAAAACAAATAGAACTAAAAACAGTTTCGTTCCCAGTTCCATCAAACTCCTGAATCAAAACTGAACTTTCAATAAGATCCGGTTCAGAGAGCTTGTTTGTATACATGTGTGTGTTGTGTGTGTGTGTGTGTGTGTGTGTGTGTGTGTGTGTGTGTGTGTGTGTGTGTGCTGTGTGTGTGTGTGATTCTGTGTGTTGTTCTGTGTGAGTGAGTGAGTGGGTGGGGGTGGATGGGTGAGTGTGATTGTGATTTGTTAAACAAAGATCCATGGTCATGTTTCTATGGCCACTCTTAATTTCTCTTTGGAGATAACACACTGTTCTTGACTTGACTTGACTTGACTTGATATCGTCCACGCATGGAGCCTAAGCTTTGCACTCCACTTGCAGCCAGCCATCCCACCATCAGCTGGCACCAAGTACATTGCAAGACATAAAACCTTTTGTTTATTTGTTTATTTTTTTAATTTGTCTATTTTTGTGTGTTACTTCATTTGGGGTATTAGATTTGACTTTATCTATCCAAAAAAAAAACCCCAAACAATTACATATATATACATACTGATCGTAAAACCTAGATCTGAGATCTAACAGAAATGATAATCACATGTAACACACACACACACACACACACACACACACACACACCCACACACACACACATTTTATATATACATATACATTTATATACATACATATATACACAAATACATTTATATACATACATATATACATATAGGTGGACAGAGAGATGTGATGTATGTGTATGTATGTATGTATATGCATGTATGTATGTATGTAAAGACGGATACATAGATTTTTTTACAATAAGATGTCCTTTATTTTTTTAATTCTAACAGAGACAGTTGTTATTGTTGTTTGTTTGTTTGTTGTTGTTTTAATCTGATTCAGGCTTATTCAGTTTCCGAATTCAGAGAAGTGCTTAAAACTCTCTTTGGTTTGGCAGAGATGTTGAGTTGTTGTGTGTTTTTGGCTTGTGTGATAAATATGCTGTTGTTTTC
>JADBJO010007499.1:95000-100000 GCA_016801955.1 Conus betulinus | reverse complement strand
CCCCCCCCCCCCCCGAATGACAAAGCATGACTTTTTTTTGGGTAAGTTTCCAACAGAATCTTAACAGCTCTTCAAACGTACACGAACATTTCCTCAAGCGTCGGAAACAATTGTCTATCACCGACAACTTATGAAACATATATACAATAAAAAAAAAAAAAAGAGAGAGAGAAAACTTAATGGTGTCTGTTTGGACTGCAAGAATACCACAGTACGGGACACTTCTTTTCGCTTCCACAGTTAAGTTTTGTCACGTTGATTTCAACGCCCTGTCACAATATCATCATCATTCATTCAGCGCCCTGTCACAATATAATTATTCCTCACGCAAAGGGGCTAACTGGGTGTGTCAACCGGTCGTGCAGTCACTCACTCACTCCAGTCCCCTTGTCAAGGCAAGCTTCGTGACAGCGCGTCACTTTTTTTTTCTTTTTTTTCCTTTTTTTTTTTTTTTTTTTTTTTTAATCCGTCGGCCGCATTCACGCCTGGCTGTTTTGTCGTGTGGAAAGGTGACGGCTTGATTTGGACTCGGTGAAAGTGATCACATGCCTTTAAAGAAAGCCGTCAAGTCGAGAACGCTACGCTTCGTTCCTTTTCTGAACGTTGAAAGCGCTTCCCTTCCCCCCCCCCCCCCCACCCCCTCCCCTCCCAAACCCCCTCGCTCACCCTCCAAAGGCATTTCTAGGGATGGGGGAGGACAGAAAAAGAGTGGGAGGGAATGGAGAGAGAGAGAGAGAGAGAGAGAGAGAGAGAGAGAGAGAGAGAGAGAGAAATGGGGGCTAAGTGTGAGAGCAAGAAAGCATTCTAGGGACTTGGCCGAGCAGGCCTACTATGTAAAAACCAAAGAAAACAGAGATTCACATGAAACCACCGAACAATAATCACCAATGTTTCAAACTGTACGCAAGCCACAAATGAAGACACTGTGTTAACGAAGAAGGAAATAAATAAAACCACCGATCGTAAAATTAAGAAAGCCAAAAAAGAAGGAGGGGGGTGGGGGAGGGGGGGGGGGTGGGGGAGAAGAAGATCAACATTGAGCATTGACAAACCCAATCTATTTGTTACCACTGGCTAAGTGAAAATGTTGAATATTCCTTAGACACACACCATTACTTCCAGTTTGGTTATATAATTGGTAAGTACAATGAGTAAATAAATTTTTGGTTATAATGGGTAAGTACAAACAGTAAATAAAGTTTCCATTATTCGCTTAAACACGTGTAATACACCTTCTCTTAGTCAGCATCGCTGATTCAAAATGACCGTCTCACCTGGGAGGGAGGAGGGAGGGAGGCGGAGGTTTGCGGGACAGAGGCAGGTAGGCCGCCGCCGCCGCTGCTGCTGCTGCTGCAAACTGGGGAAAGGACATGTCTCCTTGTTTCCCGAATGGCACACTCATAGCACCAACACTCAAGTCTGGAAGTGCCACGTTTGTTTGGCGAGTTCTCACAGCTGAACAATTTCACCGACACTTTTTTTTTTTTTTTTTTTTTTTTGGGTGCGAGGTGATTCAGTCACTCCGTTCTATTATCAGGAGTCATGTTCTGGTATTGGCGTGTCAGATTATCAAGTTGTTTCCGGTTACTTTTGTTGGAATGATGACCATGTATCCACGCTGGGTTGGGGAAGAAGATCGATTGGAGAGAGAGAAAAAAAAAAAGTTTTCAGACGCTGTTCTCCATACAGCAAGGTGTCACAACATTGTCCTCATTAGCAACAACTCCTGTCGACGAAGAGACTGACCATGAATTCCCGACAGTTTCCCCCTCCGCGTCAAGGTTCATCTTGTCGCTTTCACCTGCCCTCCAAACTGTCAGCCTGTCACTCCTGTCAAACGGCCGCCCTCGGCAAAGTGCCTGCTTACACTCCGAGCAAGAAGATGACGAACTTACAGGCGGAAAAAAAAAAAAAAAAAAAATGAAAAGAAAAAAAAAAATTTGTTGGCACAAGTCCACACACACACCACACACACACACACACTAACGTTCCTGTGTGTTGGGCCGGGCTGGTTTAAAGAGGGGGACCACCCTCGCGCTCAGTGCGCTGTGAGTTGACAAGGTGTCCGTGTCTCTTTCCCCCCGTCTTCCCGAGCTACCGGGCTCCCTCACTTTGGGACAGCTTTCGTGTCGGTTTCAACTCTCGGCCGCTTTGTCCAAACAAACTCCGTGTGTGGTTTTTTTTTTTTTTTTTTTTTTTTTTTTTTTTTTTTTTGGATGGGGAGGGGAGGGAAGGGGGCCGCGGATCAATTGTCTTGTAGGCTTTACCCCTTAAAGTTAGACCGGGAGAATTTCAAGTGCACAGTCCAGGAAAAACACACTAGTTTGTTGTCGTAGTAGTAGTAGTCGTAGTCCCAGCAGCAACACGCGACGCAGCAAAGCCAACGAAGTGTGAAGTTGTTTAGAAAAGCTGACACGGTCAGTCGACCACTGCGGGAAGGGGGAAGGACGTGACTGACAACTGGGAAGAGAGCCGCGCTAGGCCTAAACCGTTTCAGGTAGGCAGGTCCCTGGGCCGCTGCTGGCTCCGTCAGTTTGGTGTGGGAGTGGGTGTCTTGCTAAACAGTCTGGAAGCAGCAAGCAACCACCAACAAGAATAGCTGCTGATCACGCAGACCGACGACTTTCCCTTGTGCCAGACTGAGAGAGAAGAGAGCGAGAAGAGAGAGAGAGCGAGCGCTCTTGCTGAAAGCAGTGTCGGCTGCTGGACCGCCTTGCAAAATTGCGCCGGTGTGTGCGTGTGTCTGTGTGTGTGTGTGTGCGTGTGCTTGGGGGGCTGGTAGTTGCTATGTCACTTTCCACACCCACCCGTCCCCCTTTCGAGGTGGGGGTAAAAAAAAAAAGAAAGAGAGAGAGAGTGAGAGAGAACAGTGAAGCGAGCGAGCGAGAGGAGAGGACTCGTGTAAACGTCTGTTAAGGATTCTTTCCTCCCTTCCTCGGGCCACGCAAAGGTCGGACGGGCATTAATATTGAATCAGTCACCTTTTTTTTTCTCTCTCTCTCCTCCACCCAGCCCTCCGCGGCTCTTCTCCGTGGCAAGCGCGTTGAAACTCCCCCCCTATCCCCCACTTCCCACCCCACCCTTCCCCTTCGTCCGCGCACCTCGCTGATTGGTCCAAAGGCGCGGGTGTACAGGCGCACGCGATATTGATCGACTAGTTCCGCCCGCGCCAGGTCCCGCCCCCTCGTGGCGAGGCGTGGGGGCCTGAAGCCCCGCCCCCTTGTACCGGGAGGAGGGGGGGGCTCGTGTGTGCTGGTTTGACAGCGGTGTCAGTGGCATGGCGCGGTGTGTCGCTGTCTGGTCGGACCAGTGTCGGCCCTCTCTCTCTCTCTCTCTCTCTCTTTCCCGCCGCCCCTTACCTCTCTTGTTGGGCTGCTTGTCGGGCACAGTGGCAGGACATGGCTCCTGGCTTGTGGGCTGCCAGGCTCCTGGCCAAAGGTGGAGGAAGAGGGGGCTCCACCACACAAAGAGAGAGAGAGAGAGAGACCTGAAAGATGAACAAAAGACAGAGTACACAGAGAGAGAAAGAGGGATTGCCCTCAAGTCAGTGGCGAGAAACCGTCTTAGCGTTTGACAAGAACCCAGGAAGACAAGACGAGAGGTTCATCGACTTCGTTTTCTTTCTTCCTTCCTTCTTCCCTTCCTTCCTTCCTTCCTTCCTGTCGTCAGTGGAAGCGGTGTGACGTGGACTCGCTTGGAGGAAGGAATTTCCATCCCACCCCCTCCACCCCCACCCTCTTACTCCACCACCCTTCCTCCTCGCCCTCCCCCTCATCCCCCCCCCCCCCCCCCCCCCCCCCCCACCTCCTCTTCGTCGTGGGAATTCCGGTGCCAGAGAGGGTCGTTTTCGGTCACTCCTGTCTACTTAGTACCGTATTGTACGATGCTTCATTCCACTTCACTGACCTCGCGCGCGGTCGGCTCGCGGATGCTGCTGCTGCTGCTGCTGCTTCCTTGGCCGATTCGTCTGCAGAGGGATTGCTATTGATTGCTCCTGTGGTTCGGGCTGCTGCGCAGTTGGGCCATCATCTCTCTTTTTCCCTGGGCTGTCTGTTCCGATTTTCACTATATGGCTGCTCTGGCTCTCTCTCTCTCTCTCTCTCTCTCTCTCTCTCTCTCTCTCTCTCTCTCTCTCTCTCTCGTGTGTGTGTGTGTGTGTGTGTGTGTGTGAACAAGAACAAGAACAAGAGCATATTTTATTGCCATATGAAAACCAGAGGTGTTTCAACTCTCTCTCTCTCTCTCTCTCTCTCTCTCTCTCTCTCTCTCTCTCTCTCTCTCATATCATTGAATGTGATAGTCATATACCTATGAATACAGAGTATGGAGTTGCAAAAATTAAACAAGAAAGTCGACCTTCAAACACATATTGCTGTGGTTAAAAGAAAAAAAATCGCAGATGCGTGTCTGAAGCTCTATCTATCTATCTATCTATCTATATCTATCTCTATCTCTATCTGTCTGTCTGTTCGTCCGTCCGTCTGTTCGTATGTGCGTGCCTGCTTGCATGCGTGTTAGTGTGTGTGTTAGTGTTAGTGTTAGTGTGGTGTGTGTGTGTGTGTGTGTGTGTGTGTGTGTGTGTGTGTGTGTGTGAAGAAAAGACGAAAACGACTCTCTCTCTCTCTCTCTCTCTCTCTCTCTCTCTCTCTCTCTCTCTCTCTCTCTCTCTCATATTTTTGCTTTATTGCCCGTTCCTTCTTTCATCTTGACGTCTTCGTCTCGTTCGGTCAATTTTCCCCCCCCTTCTCCCTGTAACAACTTGCAATATCAAACGATTACAGCATTAACTGAGAGCAGAAATTAACCCTTCCTTGACAAGCGAAAAACAATGGTACCTTTCAACAACGGTCTTCTAAAATCCTGTTTTTTTTTGTTGTTTTTGTTTTGTTGTTTTTTTTTTAAATTCAAATTACACTTTTAAAGGAATAAGTCTTTGCTGAGATTCAAAGCAAGTATCAAGACCGCAGACCAACATGCTCTCGGGGAAAAAAAAAAACAAA
>JADBJO010007499.1:77500-82500 GCA_016801955.1 Conus betulinus | reverse complement strand
TTGTCTTGATCGCTCCCCCTATTGTCTTGATGGCTACCCCTATTATCTTGATTGCTATCCCTATTGTCTCGATCGCTCCCTCTATTGTCTGGGATTGCCACCCCTATTGTCTTGATCGCTACCCCTATTGTCTTGATGGCTACTCTCTATTGTCTTGATCGCTCCCCCTATTGTCTTGATGGCTACTGTCTATTGTCTTGATCGCTCCCCTTATTGTCTTGATGGCTACTCTCTATTGTCTTGATCGCTCCCCCTATTGTCTTGATGGCTGCCCCTATTGTCTTGATCGCTCTCTCTATTTGTCTTGATCGCTCCCCTCTATTGTCTGGATCGCTACCCCTATTGTCTTGATCGCTACGCCTATTGTCATGATCGCTCCCCCTATTGTCTTGATCGCTCCCCTATTGTCTTGATCGCTCCCTCTATTGTCTTGATCGCTGCTCTCTATTGTCTTGATCGCTACCCTCTATTGTCTTGATCACTACCCTATTGTCTTGTTCGCTCCCCCTATTGTCTTGATCCCTCCCCCTATGTCTTGATCGTCTTGATCGCTCCCTCTATTGCCGCTCCCCCTATTGTCTTGATCGCTACGCCTATTGTCTTGATCGCTACCCCTAATGTCTCGATCGCTCCCTCTATTGTCCTGATCGCTCCCCCCTGTTGTCTTTATCTCTTCCCCTATTGACTTGATCGCTCCCCCAATTGACTTGATCGCTCCGATATTGTCTTGATCGCTAATTGACCGCTCCGATTTTGTCGCTACCCCTGAGGAGATTAACATCCGGCAGAGTCAGAACGGAGGAAGAGGGTGGGGTGGGGGTGGGGTAGTGTGGGGGGCAGGGTGGGGTCGGGGTGTTGTTGGAGGGGTGCTGTCTGGGTCTAAATTGAAAACACCAGCACCGCAGCAACAACAACACGTTAAGATCAGCATGCATCTCTGATTTCATTTTGGACACCAGAGGAATTTAAACTCAAAACGTTTGACCAAGATATGAGCGCTGTGGCTGCACACACACACACAAAAAAAGTGCCAAGTCTTGCTTAAAGAGTGGAGTATTTCTAGACAGGTGGAATTATATTATCTCGAGAATTTTTCACGTGTCTTACTTACTAACTATAGAATCACATTTGATGAATCCAGATTGTAGAGGAGTAAGAATGGCATTTGATGTTAGAAAGAAATAGATATGAGGATGTAAACATTTTCTGTAGAACCTTTCCAACGCAGCTTAGAAAAGAGATTGGCCTATAAGTACTGCAAAGTTCTTTCGGTCCTTTTTTTTTTTATATATATATATATATAGGGGTCACATGCGCAGTCTTCCATAATGATGGAAATCTACTCTCACGAAGACACCTGTTAAACAGTGTAGTAAGAGGAAGACATGTAACATGAGCTGAAGTTGTTAACAAAATGTTGTGAATAAAATCCAGACCAGATGCCTTAATTTTGTCCAGGTCGTTTTAGTGTGTCAGCGACTTCAATTTGTGAAAGTATAATCTCATCTCGTTGGGAATCAAGAAATGTAACGTTTGGCAGCATGTCGTTATCGTTTTGTAATGTTGACTGTTGTACAAAACAAGAATTTTGAAAATGTTTACTTTATCTTTGTTTGAGTAATACACTATGCCCTGTGACTCGATAGGTGGAACTTTCTGGGCTTCGATTCCTTTCTTATTGAAGAAGGACTTAAACTAGCTTCCACCAGTCTTTACTTCCAAAACTTGATGAGTCTGAAGCTTTTTTGTCGAGTTGGTTATAATACTCTCTTTGCCTATCTCTTTCTTTTGATATAACATAATTTCGAAACCGACGAAATCTTTCTCAGTCTTTGGGAAGATTGCTTTGTTTGGCAATTTGGTGTGAATTGTCTAGCGCGTGTCGATCAAAAGTCGAATCTCATCAGTCATCCAGGGCACGTCCTGCGGACGGATGGTTACAGTTTCAACGGGCATGCATTGTTTAGGTATAGCCAAAAGGGTTTCAGAAAAAAAAGACTAGCACTTTCATCTAACGTTTGTTTTAGTTAATATGGTATCCCAGTCTACTTCATTCGACAATGTACAGAATTTTTCTCTATCTAGTTTACGATAATTGAATATTGTTCTTTTGAAGGAGCAGTTTATTTTTTTCGGTGTTTTCCAGGATAGCACAGGGAATACTGTGGTCGCTTTACGCTGCAGGTAAGACTTCCGTCGACTTGATAAATTGAGGAGTCTGTGTAATAATTAAATCTAAACATGTGCTTGTACTGTCCGTTATACGCGTCGGCTCACTTACTAATGGACCTTCTCTCTCTCTCTCTCTCTCTCTCTCTCTCTCTCTCTCTCTCTCTCTCTCTCTCTCTCTCTCTCTCTCTCTCTCTCTCTCTCTCTCTCTAGGCTGCTATACTACCAGGACGAGAGTGTGCAGTGGGCGTGTGTGTATTTAGCTGATTTCAGACTGGACCAAGTTCGCAATGATTCCTTGAGAAAAAAAAATTGTGATCCAAAATGACGTCATAGCAGGGTTTTTTTCTGTGGGTTTTGTTATGCACGATACAAAAGAAAAGGCCATGCCATTAGCATCTATAGAGGCATTCATCTATTCATTTTTTTGTTTTGTTTTTGTTTTTGTTTTAGTTCATTCATTTATTGACAGTGAATGTTTATATCTTATATGCGTAACTCATCCGGCCGAAGACGTCGTCATCTGCGGACCTCTCTCTCTCTCTCTCTCTCTCTCTCTCTCTCTCTCTCTCTCTCTCTCTCTCTCTCTCTCTCTCATACGCATACATACATCTTCATACATTCATAAATACACGAAGACATCCGGATAATCACACATGGGCATATCTTCACTTTCACACACACACACACACACACACACACACACACACACACACACACACACACACAAAGAAAGAAAGAAAATACAGGAAAACTGACGAACAAACACAGACAGTAAAGAGATGGAGGAGGAAGAGCGGGAGACCTAGGGCGAGAGAAGGAAGGAGGGCGAGGGGCGGGGGAAAGGAGGGGGACGGGGGGGTGGGGTGGGGGCGGGAAGAGAGGGTGCTTGAAGGAGGAGATTGGGGGGGAGCGAGGGATGGGGGGGGGGGGGGGGGGGGGGGTGAGAAGGTAAAGAGAGTACTGGAAAAGTTGAGGCAAGCGAGGCAAGCAAGCACACAGACGTCAAGGCCCGGGCCGCGTCGTGCCACAACAAAATTAACCCATGTAGGCCGGCAATTGACATCTGGTCGGTTCTGTTACGGCTTTTTTTCCACCTGTCTTCCGCTCTTCCCACTTCATTTTATTTGCCCTCTACCCAGGTTAAACCCTTTCCCCCCCCCACTCCTACGCCCCTGTCGGCTCCCTTCCCCTCCCACCCTTCCTCTTCTTCCCCCCCCTCCCCTCCTTCCCCCTCCCCCCCCTCCCCCTTTTCCTATTTCCTCTGCACCCTCCAACTCTATTTCATTTTTCTTCTTGGTTTTTCTTTTCTTCTCCCCTCCCTCCCTCCCTCCTCCCCTCTCTCCTCCCCTTTTCCTTTCTCTTCTCCTCACCCCACTTTTGCCTTTTTCACCCAGCCACTCATTTTCCCCACTCTATACCCCCATCCCACCCCATCCTCTTTTTCTCCTACCCCCCCCCCCCCACCTCCTTTTTTTTTTTTTCTTTTTTCTTTTTTTTTTTTTTTTTTTTTTTTTTACCCTTCCGCCTCTTTCCAGCTATTCGTTCCCCCCCTGCCGGGCTGCCACGCGCGAATTGCACATAAGCTTCGTGGAGAGCGCGTGCGGTATGGCATATCGTTTATCATCTCAGTAGTACGTCTGCAAAGGTTTGTTTTTCGTGTCTCTTCGGGCTCAGGCTTGGAGTGAGAAGTGACGGTGGTGAATGAGTTAATTGGTCGCTGGGGCTTTTATACGTTTTGTTTTCTTTTTTTCTTTGTTTCGTTTCTTTCCCTTTTTCTTCTCTTTTTCTTTTTCTTCTTAATTGATCAGGCCATAGCAAAGTAATGCGTTGATAGTGGTGGAAGAAACGGTGGAAGGAGGAAGAAGGTAAAGGGGGAGGGGTGGGGGTGGGGGTGGAAAGGGAGGTTGGACTCTTTTCGTATTGATCACTGTGTTTTCATTTGTGTTGTTCAGCTTCTCTCTCTCTCTGTCTGTGTGTGTGTGTGTGTGTGTGTGTGTGTGTGTGTGTGTGTGTGTGTGTGTGTCCGTCTATCTGCCAGTCTCTGTCTTTCTGTCTGTCTATCTGTCTGTCCGTCTGTTTTCTTCTTTCTTCTTCTGTTCTTCTTCTTCTTCTTTCTTCTTCTTCTTCTTCTTCTTCTTTCTTTTTTCGTTTTCGTCGTCGTCGTCGTCGTTCGTTGTCTTCTTCTTCTTCTTCGTCGTCGTCGTCATCGTCGTCGTCGTCGTCGTCGTCGTTTTCGTTCTTCCTTCTTCTTCTTCTTCTTCTTCTTCTTCTTCTTCGCTCTCTCTCTCTCTCTCTCTCTCTCTCTCTCTCTCTCTCTCTCTCTCTCTCTCTCTCTCTCTCTCTCTCTCTCTCTCTCTCTCTCTCTCTCTCTCTCTCTCTCTCTCTGAAGTATTGTGATTTCTCCACTCTCATTTAACTCATTGCCTTTCCTCTATCGACAGCCATTTTGGGGAAGTATTGTTTCACAATTCTTTCATTTCTGTTACTCGTGCCGTCTAAAGAAGATAATTACACATGTATTTGTCGAACATTTATCCGTCTCTTTCGTACTTGTGCATGAAGTCAGCATGGCTGGCTTTGCTGTGTGTGTGTGTGTGTGTGTGTGTGTGTGTGTGTGTGTGTGTGTGTGTGTGTGTGTGTGTGTGTGTGTGTGTGTGTGTGTGTGCGTGCGTGCGTGCGTGCGTGTGCGTGCGTGCGCGTGTGTGTGTGGTGTGTGTGTGTGTGTGTGTGTGTGTGTGTGTGTGTGTGTGTGCATTTTGACGTGTTTTCAGCGACACAACAATCTCTTTGTTCTCCTCTATTTTATTTCGTTTGTTTCGAACTGACAT
>JADBJO010007499.1:45000-57500 GCA_016801955.1 Conus betulinus | reverse complement strand
GGGTGAGGAGAAGAAAGAAGAAAAAGAAAAGGAGAAGTTGAGAAGGAGGAGGAAGAGAGCAAAGTTATGAAATGCAGAGAGAGAGAGAGAGAGAGAGAGAGAGAGAGAGAGAGAGAGAGAGAGAGAGAGAGAGAGAGAGAGAGAGATTCGGATGATTTAATCATGCATAGGCCATTGCCCCTTATGATGGGGTACACTTTTCAGTTGAAAAAAAATTTACAAAACTTTGCATCTTTCTTAGAAACTATACACAAAGTCATATATGCACACATATTTCAAGATATTAAGACTTAGCTGCAGATAGTAATTAAACGCTTTGTACAAGAATATTGATACATTTCTGACAATGTTTTGATTTTTAGACACCAACTGTAAAGTCAATCGAAACTGGCTGGGATGCTTATAAAATTTCAAAGGTATGTTTTCGTAAATCATTTAATGTAGGACAGCACAAAAGAAAATGAATTTCGTCTTCCTCGGTAATTCTACACAACGGACAAATCAAATCTGTTTCTGTATGTGATCTATAACAATAGTAATGACACGCAATTTCAGACACACCAAACCTAAATCTTGTCAATATAAATTTCAAGTGCCTATCTAATTTTAACTTCAAATAGGTTTTATCATCATTTACAGTACAAAACGTTCTATATGTTCAAACCGTTCATTGTTATTTACATGGAAGTCCCATTCTTGCCACCTACACAGTATCAATCTGTCTTTAAACAGATTTTTTTTTTTTTTAATATACTTATTTCTGCAACTCCTTGGTTCACCCATACATCGCCAAAACCATACGCATAAAATTTGCATCGAATATTTGAGACCCAATTTCTTTTATTCCGTGCATCTAAATCAAGTAACATTCTATAGGCTTTCCGCGGTAATCTGCACTCTTCTAATCGTGTTAATTTTTTAACCAGTATCTAACACACTGCACTACTGAATTATGTAGATAGGATACCTGTTCGTCTCTCCATAGATAAGATCATTTGGTGTTCTCATTTCAACTCCTAAGAACTTTTTAAGTGCGAACATATGTAATTTTTCAGGATAAAGACTGCATTTTCAAGACCCCATATCTCGTCACTACATTGAACAATCGGTTGAATTTAAGCTTCAACTAACTTAAGATAAAGGTCAAGAGATATTATTCTTCAATTTGTAGAAATTTTGCAATACACACAATAAGGCCCTCTTGGCTCTTCTTACAGGATCCTTGTATGCTGCAGTAATACTCAGCCTCGTGGGAAAATAGATTCCTAAATATTTGTATATATTTACCACAGGAATTAAGGTCCCATTATAATTCCATCTTTCTCTGGCTGCCAGATATCCTCCTTTACTAAACACCACTATATTGCTTTTTCTCATATTTACATTCAAATGAAGTTCTGATGCTGCGCGATGAAGACTATTAACTGCGCTGTAAGCCAACAACTGTTTCAGACAACAAAGCTACATCACATGCCAATAGCAAAATGAATAATTCAAAATAATTATATGTGAACCTTGCACCATGTCTTCCCACACCTGATTACTTCTAATGTCAGTTCATCGATGAATAGTGAAAATAATACAGGACTAGTAACATCACCTTGTTTCACGCCCCGTGCACAGTCAATATAGTCTGTTAACTTATCCCCCATATCAGATTTCTACTTTTTGACATTTATATACATACAATTAATACACCGAAAAAGTTTCCCTTTCATACCATTTTTTTAAAAAAGGAATAGGCCACAGTAAATGTCTTGCTATAGAGTCAAAAGCTTTCTCAAAATCAATAAAAAAGCTACATAGTGTTTACGATTCATACAAAATTGTTTTTTGTATTAATGCTACCAGCGTGAGCATATGATCGATAGTGGAATAACCTTTTTTTTATGCTGCCTGATGTTCACCTATAAGGTTTTGTTCTTCTATCCATTTCTGTAGTCGGTTCTTTATTATGGTGCTGTAAATCTTGCTGCTTGTATCACATAAATATATGCGTCTATAGTTAATTGGATCGTTTGGGTCTCCTATCTTAAATAGAGGAACGACAATGGTTTTTGTCCAGTTATCCGGAAATACACCTTTATCAAATAAAGTATTACACAACTTGACGAAAAAAAAATCAAGTACAGGCTCTCCCACATTTTTATCATCATCCCCGATAATCTCGTCGGGTCCGACAGCTTTGCCATTCTGTAATTTCTTATGGCGAGAAGAACTTCTTCCCTAGATATAGGGCGATTCATGTAAGCACTTTCCTCTTGTTCGTCATCCATTCTATTTACAACTGTATAATTTTCTTCTGTTGCCACATCTCTTTCAAGCAGACCTTTAAAGTGCTCAAACCAGTCATCTGTTGTATTAGCTTGTTTTCTTCTAAAAGAAATTCTACGTATATTTTCACAGAATTCTTTTTGATTGAGAGAGAGAGAGAGAGAGAGAGAGAGAGAGAGAGAGAGAGACAGAGACAGGGACAGGGAGAGACAGAGACATGGACAGAGAGAGAGGGAGAGAGAGAGAGAAAGACAGACAGACGACAGACAGACAGACAGACAGACAGACAGACAGACAGACAGAGACAGAGAGAAACAGAGAGAAAGCGAGATAGAGACAGAGACAGAGAGACACAGAGAAAACTCTCCTTCCCTCCTTTAAAAAAAAAAAGAAAAGAAAAGCTACCGGAACAAAATTGAATAAGGTAAAAAAAAAAAAAAAAAAAAACTTATTCCCTCTCTATTTCGGTTTCTCTGCCACCACCAACCCCCCCCCCCCCCCTCCCTGCCATCATCTTCCTCCCCCTACCTCCACCACCTCTCCCAATTCTTCCCCCACCCCACCCCACCCCACCTACCCCACCCCACCTGCATCCCCCATCCTCATCGATCTCAGCCCCCAGCTTTTCTGCTGCAGAGGGAAGAAGGGGGCCAGCCAATTCCAGCAACACTGTGTTCTGGCACTCGAACAGTTTGTAAACCTTTACGCCCTCCCGGGTGTGTCTGAAGATTTAGAACGATTCAATCAGCCCGCCCCTGCTAAGCGTTAGGGCCATCCGGGTCCTTCCTGTAAAACAGCATTCCCATGAGTCCCTCCGGGGTTGTCGGAAATCCGGTGCGCGAGATTCATGGCCGCTCCTAACGGCTCAGACGAACTTGATGTATATGCTTCTACTGCAAAGCGCCTCTGCAATCAGAATTTTTTTTCGTTTTTTTTTTTTTTTTTTTTCGAGAGAAAAGAGAGAGAGAAATCTCAGAGAGAGAGAGAGAGAGAGAGAGAGAGAGAGAGAGAGAGAGAGATAGTGTGTGTGTGTGTGTGTGTGTGTGTGTGTGTGCGCGCGCACACACACACACACACACACACACACACACACACACAGAGGAGAGGGGAGAGAGAGAGAGAGAGAGAGAGAGAGAGAGGGAGAGAGAGAGAGAGAGAGAGAGAGAGAGAGAGATGATGCACAGAACTTCAAAGCAAAGAATGCATACATAACATTATTTCATCACAGTTTATGAAAACAAACAATGCATACATAACATATATTTCATCACAGTTTATGAAAGCAAACAAACAGACGAACACAACAGCGAGAAATCAGTCCGGAACAATTTTTTTTAGTGTAGTTTTAGTAAACAAAAAAATAAACATACAATCAAAACCGATCTCCGTTGAGGATTTGATAGTTCTTCTTCACGAATTCTTTGGACTACATTCAGCATGATAATAAACACAACAGTAGATAATCTAATCTTTGATTAAACTGCTGTCGCTTTTAGTATCGAAGTATTTGAGGCAAACCTGAAGTGTTCTCTTTAGTCGGCTGGGTTATGAACAACATTACTTCAAGAAAACTCTTCGATAATACACGTTTTAAAAAATGTATAAGATATTACCATTCCTGCCCGGCGATTTGTTGTCATGTCGTAAGCAGCGTTTATTTGGAGTGATGGGCCTGTAATCATTTCATCATGGAAACAAGAGTTACCGTACTTGTTTGTCATTTAATGTTTACTGTTCCCTGCTTCACATAAGAAGACTTCCTATCCTAAACAATACAACTTTTCTACCTACACGGCCGTCCACGACCTTTATACCTTCTTTGAACTATATATTACTGAAACATTTCAGTTGTCTGATTCGCTTTCTCTCGATGTAAGTCGAGGGTCGTGAGAGGCGAGAAGCCGAATAAAGAAAAGGGCGCGAGACAAGCGTTTCTTCAAGCTCTTCTTGCTGTCGAAGAACCGGCGCTTTCACCACTTTTTGTATGCACCAATCAGAAAATGCCACTACTTTTCGTGCACCAGTCACACTGGATGTTACAACTTTCAGCCATTTTCGCTCTCATGCTAGGAGAGCCTCTAGACAGTCTAGCAAGCTCTCTCCTTTTCCTCGACTTGCTCGCCGCTGATGAAAAGTATCCTGTGAAACGCTTATAACACTCTCTCCAAACAAAGTGAGAATACTCGCCACCTCGTTTCTGTGGAACGGTTCTCGAGTGAGCCATAACGTCACAATGTCCGATGTTGAAAGATCGAAGAGACATAACACACACGAAAAAGCGCTCAATTCTGTGACGTGGAGATCGAGTATATATATCGAATGGCGCACGTCTGAAATTTCTGTTATATTGTCGCATTCGAATCTTCTTGAATCATAGTTGGAAAAGTCCGTTATAAACAACAACCAAAAAAAAATGTTCAGAATGATTTTTATTCAAGTTTTTGTTTCAATCTCACGCTGGGCTCGTCATTAACGTATCCGTGATTGTGACCTTGCACACGTGCAAAGTGAATTTGTCTCTGTCATGGCCTCCCTCCCCATCCCTCCCAACCCCTCCCCACGTCTACCTTCATAGCCCTCCCCCCCTTCAGTTTTCTTCTTCTTCTTCTTCTTCTTCTTCTTCTTCTCGGTCATCATCATCATCATCATCATCATCATCATCATCATCATCGTCATCATCATCATCGTCGTCGTCATCATCGTCGTCGTCGTCGTCGTCGTCTTCATTGTCGTCGTCGTCGTCGTCGTCATCATCATCATCATCATCATCATCATCATCATCATCATCATCATCATCATCATCACAATCATCATCGTCGTCCTCCTCCTCCCCTCCTCCTCCTCCTCCTCCTCCTCCTCGTCGTTCTTCTTTTTTTTTTTTTTTCTTTCTTCTTCTAACTTCCTCCTCCCTGTTCTCGTCCGCATTCAGATCATCATCCTCTTTACCCCCAAAACATAAAAGGCCAGGGAGGGAGACGTGGGAGAAATGAGGTGTAAGGGCGCGGGCGGAGGGGGGGGGGGGGGGGGGGGGGGGGGAGACCCCACCCCCACCCCCACCCCCCCCACCCTTCATCCCTGCTCTCCACCAAGAACCCCCCCCCCCCCCCCACCACCACCACCCCTTTTAGCCCTCCTCTCCACCATTCCCAGCCCCAACACCAGCTTTCACCCAGGCCTCATCCCGTTCCAAGGTTTTTTTTTTTTCCCTTCAACCTGCATGAGCCTCCTCCTCCTCCTCCCAGCCAGTCCACGAACACCCCTCATCTGACATCCTCAGCCCGTACCCTCCTCCTCTCTCCCGCCCCCTTCCTCCCCCCCCCACCCCTTCTCTCTCTCTCTCTCTCTCTCTCTCTCTCCACACACACACACACACACCCTCCAACCGCATCTCCCTCCTCCCCCTCCCCCCCCCCCCCCCCCCAACGTTTCCACCTATTCTTTCCATTCCTTGTCCCTCTTTTCCATTCCCATCCTCAGCCCCCACCCCCACCCCCACCCCCCGCGCTTTTTCCTGTCCCCTCCCATCCCCCTCCCATCCGAACCTCACCCCCACGAACATCCTCACCTCTCACCCCCTACCCCCCTCCCCCCTACCCGAACCCCCCCTCTTCCCCCCCCCCCCCCCCCCCCCCCGCACGCGCTTCCCGCCCAATCCAATCGAATTGCTCCAGCCCTGGGTTCTTTCTCCGGGGCTGCTGGTCCCAGCAGGCCTGGGGTGGAAGGGATCACCTTGGTTTTAATCATGGCGCAGCTCCTGGGGGACTTCCCTATTTGTACACACAGACAAATTGTCGACAGTGTAATAAACTCGCTGCCAGCCAAGACGGATTAAGGCCCTTGGACAGGGGTGGCAGCGCGGGAAGGGCTCACGGGCCCACAGGAGTTCCCTCCCTTACCCTACCTCCTCCCTCCCCCACCCACCCCCCACACACGCTTTTTTTTAAAAAATGTAAATGTCCGTGCATTTTTTCTCACGTTGCGTGCTGTGGCGGCCTGAACATGCCAGCTCTGTGGGCTTCTCAACGTACAGAATGCAAAAAGCTAGAAATTAAACGGACGCGACATGCGCAAGAACAAAAAAAAAAAAAAAAAAAAATGACATGAGCGAGAACAGTAACAGTAACTACAACTGTAATGATGATATGATGACAAAGGTGATGATGATGATGAAGATGAAGACGATGATGATGATGATGATGATGAATAGGAGAGGAGGAGCAGCAGCAGCAGCAGGAGCGGGAGCAGGAGCAGGAGGATTATGATGATAATGACAAAAACGACAGCCACAACAACAACAACAACGATGATGATGATGATGATGATGATGATGATGAGGAGGAGGAGGAGGAGGAGGAGGAGGAGGAGAAGAAGAAGAAGAAGAAAGAAGAAGAAAAGAAGAAGAAGAAGAAGAAGAAGAAGACGATGATGATGATGATGATGATGATGATGATGATGATGATGATGATGATGATGAATTCGTCATTAGCACAACTCTTATGAACATGACCAGCGAGTGCAATCAATAAAACTAGCGACGTAATAATGACGATGACGATTGTAATACACTTGTAAATTTTCTATACAGACAGGTGACCAACATGACACACAATGAAATCAAACAATCAAGTGTGTCGTTTTTCCATGTCAGTGAACACGTGAAATCATGTGTGTGTGTGTGTGTGTGTGTGTGTGTGTGTGTGTGTGTGTGTGTGTGTGTTTTGGTTGTTTGACAATATGTGCAATACTGAGGTGTATCCCAAAGTCAAATCAGATAAAAAAAAAAAAAAAAACCTGATGTACACGGGCGTATTGCGAACTCAAATCAGCTGAAAACCTCTCCTGGGCCATCAGTCTTATTGCTAGCACACAATTTTTTTCAGACGTACGGGCTGATTTGGTGTCACAGCTGATTTTACACAAACAGCATTTCAGCTTCAAAATAATCTGCCAGTCACTGTTTGTTTAACCTAAGCCATGATAAACTAGGCAGTCCAGAACTCTCGTTTGCATATACCAACTTTCCGTCTGTTTTAAGACAGATACGGTTTTCTCTCTCTCTCTCTCTCTCTCTCCTCTCTCTCTCTCTCTCTCTCTCTCTCTAAGGGGGGTATAAAAACTCATCAACAGCGAAATCAAACATTTTAACTAAGCAATTTGGGGGCAAATGTTCTGTTCCAATTGAAGGCCAGTGGAGGGCGAATAAGGTAATAATACTCGATGCCTAAACAACGTCAGAGGTACAGGTGCACAGCCGCGCACGTGCGGCACGCTGTTGTCCTCACGTGCTCTTGACATTGCGTAAGCTTCTGTTCGAGGATGTGATCGGATAAATTGTCTTCCCTCCTTCTTTTGTGCCTTTCTCTTTCTTCCTTCTTTCCTTTCGTCCTACTTTTCATCCCCCCTGCTCTTTTTTTTTTCTTTCTTTCATACTGCCCTTCGCTTTCTCTCTCTCTCTCTCTCTCTCTCTCCTCTCTCTCTCTCTCTCTCTCTCTCTAATATATATATATATATATATGTGTGTGTGTGTGTGTGTGTGTGTGTGTGTGTGTGTGTGTGTGTGTGTGACGCGACGCGAAGAGAGAGAGAGAGAGAGAGAGAGAGAGAGAGAGAGAGAGAGAGAGAGAGAGAGAGAGACAGAGAGAGAGACAGAGAGAGACAGAGAGGGAGAGAATGGAAACGAAAACAGCTGCATGGTTTCTGCGAAAAGACGCATCACCACCAACCCACCCCCACCCCCACCCTCTCCACCTCTTCCGTTAATTTCCCCTGTAGAATTCCATGAACACTCTAATTCCACCCCCCTCCCCCCTTACGCTCTCCCCCTCCCCATAAAAAGGTGTGGTGTGGGGGGGGGGGGGGGGGGGGGGGGGGGGGCGAGGGGGGACTGTACATATCTGTTCGGGATTTTTTTTAAACCCCTTTAAATTATGTGTGAGTGTCTGAGAGAGCCTGAAAGTGAAAACACACTGCATATGGCAATGACATCAAATGTTTTTTGGAATTGTGAATCCACAGATTTATTATGGGACAAAAGTATGTGTCATCTGTATTATAAGCGCCTGATCATTTACTATATTTCTTCGCAATTTTAATTCTTGGTCGCAAAAAAAACAAACAAACAAAAAAAAAAAACAAGAAAGTGCTCTGGTTCATTGTGATGTATTCGGAAGGGTTGATAAATTAGTGGAAGTAGTGTACAATAGGCGTGTCGCATTATTCTCGACAGAAAACTTCTTGTCGACAGAGACAATTTTTAAAAATTCTCCTCTTCTTAGTTCTTGACAAGAGAAAGTTGACTTCCATTTTAAAAAGTTAAAAAAAAAAAAAAACACGAATTTCATACGTCAATATTCTTCATGTCAGTTCAAAAAAAAAAAAAAAAAAAAAAAGGAATGCGCGTCCTTATATTCTTATGTCTGGACAGTAACTCTAAATCGCGACGAAAAAGACACCTTCTTGCATCTGTATTAACTACAACAATATTAACAAGATCTGAAAAAGACGTTTTCTTGTATTCATTTTGCTGACAATGACCTTAACCTTAACCTTAAAGTGAGGCAGATATTTAACCTCCCACTTTTAACACACACGCACGTCCCCGATGCTATCATAGCGCAGTGTGTGTGTGTGTGTGTGTGTGTGTGTGTGTGTGTGTGTGTGTGTGTGTGTGTTTATATTGATATCGAAAAGACATTATTTTGTGTACGCCCAGCCCGTATGCAAACACCGCATCAGCTAAGCCACGAACTCTAGAGTGTATAGCATAAAAGAAAGAAAGAACAGAAAAAGAGAAAGGAAAGAAGATGGAAAGGAAAGAAGAAAGAAAGAAATGAGGAAAGGAAGAAAGAAAGGAAGGAGGAAATGAAAAAAAGAGAAGAAAGAAAAAAAGGAGCGAAAGAAAGAAAAAAGGAAGGAAGAAAGAAAGAAAACAATACAACAGAAAGAAAGAAAAAAATAATAAAAGAAGAGAAAACAAAAGAAAGGAAAGGTAAAGGAAAGAAACAGAATAAGAGAGAGAGAGAGAGCGAGAGAGAGAGAGAGAGAGAGAGAGAGAGAGACACGAATGAATTTTATTTTAAGGGGGTACTGGACTACATATGAATACTTTTCTTTTACACCCAGCCCTCTGGGCAAGTAAAAAAAAAATCGATATATAGTCAGAAGCAAATCAAACAAAATACATGAAAAAAATCTAACAATTAATTTGCATGAGAAGCTTTGTGGGGAAAAAAAGAAGAAGAAAGATGAAAAAAGAAACCCATAAACAAAACAAAGACAACAAGCAGAGAGGAGAGAGAGAGAGAGAGAGAGAGAGAGAGAGAGAGAGAGAAAACAGAGCAACACATGCCTGGTGCCCGCATCCTTAATCCTTTCGATGTGTACCACGCTTGGGGTCCCTGGAAACGGGAGCTAATTCTCACTGTCTTCCACTTCGCCCCCCCCCCCCCCCTCCCCCTCCCCCCACCTCCTGTCCTTCCAGGATTAAAGCGGAGGACGAGGACGCGTTGCTTGATCAGTGTTTTCACAAGCTTCAGTAAACCAAGTGGACAGCCGACGAAAATGCTCCCTGTGCGCTAGCCCTCCCGTTTGATAAAATCTTACTTTTATGTCCACATAAATTAATCTTCTCTCTCCCCCCCCCCTCCCTCCCCTCTCACCCCCCCCCCCCCCCCATCCTGTGGGCTAAATTTGTGCTCTCTCTCTCTCTCCTCTGTGTGTGTGTGTGTGTGTGTGTGTGTGTAGTGCCCCCCTCGCGTGCTGCTTGGCAAATGAGCCAAAGCTGCGGATGAAGTTGTATTTTTTCCTCTCTCTCTCTCTCTCTCTCTGCTCCGTCTCTCTCTCTCTCTCTCTCCTCCCCTCTCTCTCTCTCTCTCTCTGGTCTCTCTGGCTTGCCACAGGTGCTTGGCTGGCCAAGACGGAGAAGGGTAATTGGCCGGAAGTGACGAAAAAGCTTGGTGTTTTTGTTGACGTTTGCATAGAGAGGTGCAGGCTGGGAAAGGATGTGTGAGAAAGGGTCGGGGTCGAGGATCGGTGGGAGCAGAGGTGTGGGGATGGGGATGGGGATGGAGTGAAAGGTGGTGGATCGTGAAAGAGAAAGGGAGTGGTAGACTGATGAGGAAAGAGGGGAGGTAATAGTACAACGTGTACGTGGTAGAACAATGCGAAATCGAAGTAAGGAAAGAAGAGTGAGGGTAGTGGTAGGGGTAGGGGATCGATAATTTCCGATGAGAGAGAGAGAGAGAGAGAGAGAGAGAGAGACTCAGACTCAGAGCTCAGAAAGAACTCAGACCTCTGAGAGAGAGAGAGAGAGAGAGAGAGAGAGAGAGAGAGAGAGAGGAGAGAGAGAGAGAGAGTGTGTCCCCCCAAAACATTGCCTTCTGGTGAGACATGAACAAGTATATTGCAAGCGGATTTTGGAACTGAAGAAAAATTGATCAAAAAAGGTAACAAAGAGAGGGGCTTAGGATGACCTTCGACTGACAAGGGTATGACCATATGCAAGATCGTTTAGATGACGCACCAATTAGCTACTAAATCATAGTTTCATGTCACTGTGTTTACACGATGAAGACGGCAATGATGATAGTGGTGTTTTCTGGATATGTGTCCGTGAGCATATACAAGTGTGTGTGTGTGTGTGTGTGCGTGCGTGCGTGCGGTGCGTGCGTGCGTGCGTTCGTGCGTGTGTGTGTGTGTGTGTGTGTGTGTGTGAGTGTGTGTGTGTGTGTGTGTGTGTGTGTGTGTGTGTGTGTGTGTGTGTGGTGTGTTTGTGTGCCTCCTCTCTCTCTCGTCTCCTCTCTCTCTCTCTCTCTCTCTCTCTCTCTCTCTCTCTCTCTCTCTCTCTCTCTCACACACACACACACACACACACACACACATTTCTTTTATAAATCAGTGAAACCAGTTTCTTTCAAACCTATCCAACACACACACCTCCACGATGTATCTTTCTTCCACAAATTTTAGATCGAATGAAAACTATTAATCTTTTTCAGAAACTGTACACACACACACACACACACACACACACACACCACACACACACACACACACACACACACATATATATATATATATATAAAGAAAAATCACATCTAGTGGAACATTTCTAAACAACGATCTTCATGGAGTCTGTTGGAAAAGTGTTTATATCCACATGCTCTTTTCTCCATCACGCTTCAGTTTCGTTCTTCCCCTCGGCCATCTCCACTTTCCTTCTGCAACTGCGGCTGTCTCTTTTCTTCTTCATCATCATCTCCATTCCCTTTCTCTGTATCTTTGGCTTCTCTTTCTCAATGCTTTTTCCCCTTATTTTTCCTTTTTAAAATTTAAGTGTGTGTGTGGGTGTGTGTGTGTGTGTGGGGGGGGGGGGGGGGGGGGGGGGGCGGGGGGGGCGGGGGGGGGGGCGGGGGGGGAGGGAGGGGGTGGGGGGGGGGGGGGGGGGGGGGGGGGGGGGGGTGGGGGGGGGGGGGGGGGGGGGGGGGGGGGGGGGGAGGATGATCATCCTCGTGTCTTATCTATTATTCTTTACCTCATTATTTTATCTTGGTTTTCCTGGGGTTGTGGGTTCGAATCTCTGCCGGGTGGTTTCGGTACAGGGGGGATTTTTCCCTCGGAGTTAACATGGTTCTGACTCATTTCCCAAACAGTCCCTCGAATGAGACTGTAAACCGCGGTTCCGTGTGTGAACGCACGCATAACATCTTGCACACACGTCAAATCCCATCACCAACCTTCGGAAAAGAAGGCCAGTTTGGCCGTTGGTATGGATGACACGTTACACATAACATGCACCCTGCGTGAGAAATGGAAAGAATGAAGGAAGTCAGGAAACGGTGGGTGAGGGTAAACGATGCTGACCGACCCTGATGACACGGGAAACGACTGATGAAGCGCCAACTGTCAGCTCATCAGTCGGCACTACCCAGGTAGGCAGTCCGTTGTGTAAAACGAGTGTGGATTGTAAAGCGCTTAGAGCTTGATCTTTAGCCGAGGATGGGATAAGTATTCATAAATAATAATAATATAATGATTTACCGCCGCAACAGGAACGTCATTGTAAAGATTCTGATTGATCTTTTTCTTTTTCTCTTTCATAAGGTTTAATTTCTTCTGTGCATGTTTGTTTCTCTAATGTAAATGACTATATATGTGCCTTTTTAGGGAAAGATAAACCGTTTTTAGAGGGAAGATCCGTTGTTGTAGATCGTGGGCGGGGGGCCAAA
>JADBJO010007499.1:22500-27500 GCA_016801955.1 Conus betulinus | reverse complement strand
GTGAAAATGGGTATCTGTTCCACTTTCAATTATCATGTGTTTTCACACTTCAGCCCAGCATACCTGTAGCTAAATTTGTGTGTGAGGAACTGATTACTGACTATACAAGAATTGTTTAAAATAAAATCGTATTTTGAAGGGCTTCAACAATACACAACATCTCTCTTTTTTATGCTTTAACAGCAAGAATGTAAAACCTGACCCTTTGTTTTGAGATTTAAACAGCACATCGGAATGAAGACACAAACAGGAAGGGGAAGGCAAAGATGGGAACACACAGAAGGTGGGAAGACTCAAAGAGAAGAGGAAACATTCATTCATTATGCCCATCGCTCCGCGTAGAGCTTAGGCCATCGACGACCCCTTCGCCATCGCACTCTGTTCTGGGTTGTTCTGGTCATTCCAGTCCAGTTTGTCCCTTGTTGTTTCAGCTCCGCTTCAGTGTCTCGCCTCCAGCTGTTGCGAGGCCGGCCTCTCTTCCTCTTTCCCTGCGGGTTCCAGGTCAGGGCTTGGCATGTGGTGCTGGACGCTGGCTTCCTGAGGGTGTGTCCGATCCAGCCCCACTTCCTTCGCAGTATCTGCTTGGCCACGTGTTCCTGTCCCGCTCGCTCCGACAGATCTTCGTTTCGGATCTTCTCCTGCCATCGGATTTTGTAGATGCACCTCAGACAGGTATTGAAGAATGTCTGAATCTTTTGTTGCATCGTCTGTGTTGTCCGCCATGTCTCGCATCCGTAGAGCAGAATTGACTTCACACATTGAAGTTGAAGATGCGGAGTTTGGTTCTTACGCTGATTCCTCCAGATGCCCAGATGTTCTTGAGCATAGCGAAAGCTGCTCTTGCCTTGTCGATTCTGCTTGTGACGTCTCGGTCCGTGTCTCCCTGTTGGTCAACCACGCTTCCCAGGTAGACGAAAGACTCCACCTCCCTGATGGCTCTCCACCGACTGTGACTGATGTGTTGGCAGTGGTGTTGATTTTTCATCAGCTCGGTAGAAGAGGAAAAAAAAAAAAGAAAAAGGAAAGGGACTGGGACTGGTAAAAGCGAAGACATAAGTGAGGGGAGGGATAAAAGACGAGGGGGACATAACGGAAGGAACCCATCAAGAGGCTTGGGGACCAGAGAAGAGGACCCACAGAGAGAAGAGGACCCACAGACAAGAAGAGGTCCCACAGAGAAGAAGAGGACCCACAGAGGAGAAGATGACCCCACAGACAGAAGATGACCCACAGAGAGAAGAGGACCCATAGACAGAAGAGGACCCATGGAAGAAGAGGGACCCACAGAGAGAAGACGACCCACAGACAGAAGAAGGTGACCCACAGGCAGAAGAAGAGGACCCCACAGACAGGAGAAGAGGACCCACAGACAGAAGAAGAGGACCCACAGACAGAAGAGGAAACTCAGAGATGTGGGACGTACAGAGAAGGAGTGCGGAGAGAGGAGGCTCGTAGAAAGGAGACCCATGTTGAGGTGGACACACACGAAAAAAGAAGAAGAAAGAAAAAGACCCATAGAGAGGAAGAACCCTACTGAAGAGGACCCATAGAGAAGGAGATCTGGAGAGAAGAATGAACGTATAGAAGGAAGCACCACAGAGAAAGGAGACTCATAGAGAAAGGGACTGGTAGAGAAAATACCCCTAAAGATGGGAACCTAAGGAAACCATTCACCGCTGGGTGGACAAAGAGGGTTTTCAAGCCCACCCCCACCCCCACCCTCCCACCCCACCCCACCCCCCACCCCCCAAAAAAAGAAAAAAGAAAAAGAAAAGGCGTGACCCCACGGGTAGTTCTAATTCATGATTAACACCTTCCAAACATAAGCTCTGACCATTTAATTATGGGGACCTTCTAGACAAATAGAGAAAAAAAAAAAAAAAAACGAGAAGAAAGTATTGATCACAGAATGCATTCTCCCAAATGTGGGTATGCATTGATAGAGGTACAAGTGTGACCCTAACGCTGCTCCTTGGAGGACTCCACTTTTGAGCGAACTTACAGCGAAAGGGTTTTCATTATCTCATATAAATGATACCTCGTGAAAATGAAAACAGTTTATTCGGAAGACCGAGACAGAGCGACAAGCATGAGCAAAGTCTTTTTCGAAGTCGTAACAAAAATAGAGTTTTACTCAGAGAGAGAGAGAGAGAGAGAGAGAGAGAGAGAGAGAGAGAGAGAGAGAGAGAGAGAGAGATATGATGATGATGATGATGATGATCATCATCATCATCATCATCATCATCATCGTCATCATCATCAACATCAACATCATCATCATCTTTCTGATAACTTTGTTTGCAAGGGTAACAGACAACCAAGTCTTTACTCTCTTTATCCCCCCCCCCCCCCCGAGTAACATATGCGCGCGTGCACACACACACACACACACACACACACACACACACACACACACACACACACACACACACACACACACACACACACACACACACACACACACACACACACACACACACACACACACACACACACACACACACACACACACACACACACACACACACACACACACACACACAGGCGGACGGACGAACAAACAGCCAAACAGCCAGCCAACCAGCCAGCCAGAGAGGAGGAGGAGTGTGTAATCAACCGTTTGTTTGCAAGGGTAATACGATCAAACACACGCTTTGAGATACGCTGTAAAGGTACCCTACTCCACACACTTCGAGCGTGCTATCGAGAAATCCAATCCTCGAACCCAACTCGACAGTTCGAATCTATCACCCGATACTTCACTATTACCCAGCCCACAAACCAAGACTTCAGAGAACCAGCCAGCCAGCCAGCCGATGATGATAGAAGCTTCCTTCCGCCTTATTCTAGTTCCCCCATGAACATTTCTCTTCCGCGGTCTCTTTACTCCTGACGCATGGAAGAACGAAGCCAGCCACGTGTCTGGGTGCATTAGTTAGCGAGTTTTGCACCTCGCGTTGCGTGCCGGCGAAGCGTGTCAGACGGAGGGACACTGCTCAGTGTCCGAGCCCACGGAAAATGCCGAGAGGGAACGAGCGTCGAGGGAACGGGCCGAGGACTGCTAAGTGGCAATTAGGAGTCACGGGGTGCGCTGTAAGGTGCCCTCTTTGGACAGCTCCTGCTTCTGTTTCGGATCATCAGCTTGCCATCATCAGGCAGTCCTGTGGACAGCCTTCTTCGCCCTCCTCCCCCTCCCTCTCACCCTCACCCTCCCCCCACCCGCCCCACATCCCCCCCCCCTTTTTTTTTTTTTTTTCTCAGCCTTGGGTTTATTTTTTAAATTCTTTCTTTGCAAAAATATCAGCGGTGGAAGTCTGACAAATCAAAGTAAGTGCAGGCGGGATTAGAAGCGCACGCACGTGCGCCTGTGTATATACGCGCACGCGCGCGCGCGCGCACACACACACACACACACACACACACGCACACTCACACACACACACACGCGCGCGCGCACACACGCACCTATATCATCATCATTATCATCATCATCATCATCATCATCATCATCATCATCATTATCTTTGCTTGCAAGGCTAATACACAACCAAGTCTTGGCTCGGTTCATCCCACCCTTGAGTAACACACACACACGCGCGCGCGCGCGCGCACACACACACACACACACACACACACACACACACACACACACACACACACACACACACACGAGCGCGCGCGCGCGCACGCACGCACGCACACACACACACACACACACACACACACACACACACACACACACACACGCATACACACACACACACACACACACAAGTGTTATATTCATGGGCACGAGAACCAAAAAACGACACTCTTCAACAAAAAAAGGGCTAACTGGAGAACAACTTCAGGATAAGCAGTCAGTATCATTTTGCAGGTTACAATGTTTTGTGTTCAAGAGTCTGCTGTGATGATACTAATGAGCATCTCTGTGTTTTCCAGAGTAGTTTCATAAGGTGAAAATATTTCTTTTATAGCAAGCAAACACGGCTAATGATAATGATAATGACAATAAACTACAATGGAAAAGCAGATACAACGCGTCAGGCCACGAATTTGTTTCTTCTCTATCATTTTATTTATTTATTTTTTTTTGGCATTGTCTTTTTTTCCCGAGGCTATTGTGTGTCCCAAAAAGCATTAAAACGAAGTCTTTTTGTCTACCTGTTTCTTTGTTCATTCCATTCACAGTAAGCAATCAAAGTCTGTCTCGGATGCTTTGTTCTTCACTGTCTGACTGAATCAGCATAGGTTCCTGTTCACTAAAAAAACAAACAAACAAACAAACAAAAACACGTGATGAGGACAGTGACAGAAGTTGAGTCACTCTGAAAACTGACGACAGATAACCAACAGAGAAAATATCGTGAAGGTAATTACCTAAGCTCGTTTACAACAAACGAATAAACAAAAACAAGTAAGCAAATTACCGTTAATTTGATACACAAGACAAAGACACATTAGTGAATAGTCTTCAAAGATTTGTTCAACATACGTCACAAATTACAGGCAGAACAATGCATAATACCATACACCTCGATGGTTATCAACAGCAGAACCAAACTGTTTATCTTCCGTCATTACTTAAAAGAAAACATGGACGAGGGAGGAAGAGGGAGAAGGGGCGTGTTTAAGTTCACGGGTAATCGTGTTGGCGGATGGGTGGAGAGGAGGGGGGGGGGGGGGGTCTCTAGATATGTAAATGATGCCGTTCAATGACACAATATATGGAATCAATGAAATCATATCTTATGGACAGACGCTTTCCTTGCATCGATTCTAGTCTTAGCAACATTCATCAGTAACCGCGGCACTGGCATTAATGGTCCACCCGTAGTTTTGTGTGTGTGTGTGTGTGTGTGTGTGTGTGTGTGTGTGTGTGTGTGTGTGTGTGTGTTTTATATACACGTATCAAACATTTTTCTGTTGTGTGTATTTATATGTGAGTTGCATGCAAGAATGTCTATGTGATAATGTTATGCGAGCATTTAAGTATGTAA
>JADBJO010007499.1:12500-17500 GCA_016801955.1 Conus betulinus | reverse complement strand
CCAAAGCAACTGTGTGACCATTTGTCCGTGTATAATAGCTTGATGTCTCTTATTCATCGCATCCCCGCTCTTTTTTCTTGTTCTAGTTCTGGTTCTGGTTCTGGTTCTTCTTCTACTTTCTTCTTCTTCTTCTTCTTCTCTGAGCTCTTAGCCGATTTCATATTTGCATTGTAACATTTCAGAAAGAAACGCATAAAAGCATCAGTGAATCACAGGGCTGATAGCTATGACCCACCTCCAGGGAATAATCTCCCTCTCCAAGACAGCATGCCTGGCTAAAACTAAGCTTATGAATAAACAGTTAGCTAGAGAGACGGACCGATTTACAGACAGACGGCTGAGCAGCTTTAAAACGTAAATAGACAGACAGACAGGCAGACAAATCGAGAGAGAGAGAGAGAGAGAGAGAGAGAGAGAGACCCGAGAGATATGAATAGATGAATAGACAGGCAGAATAGACAGGCAGACAGACGATTAGATGGAAGAATATACAGATAAATAGCTAGCTAGTAATCCAGATGGATGACATAGAGAAGCTACATAGCTTGACAGATAGATGGGTAGGTAATAGATAATTAGATAGCCAGATAGATGGGTGGATGGATAGGTACTCAGACAGGCGCAGAGAGAGAGAGAGAGAGAGAGAGAGAGAGGAGAGAGAGAGAGAGACAGACAGACAGACAGACAGACAGACAGACAGACAGACAGACAGTTAATGTTGTGTGTGTGTTGTTGTTGCTGGTGTTGTGTTGTCGTTGTTGTTGGTATTGTCGTTGTTGATCTTTTAGTTCTGGTTCTTCTCTTGTTTTCGTTGTCGTTGTTGTATTGTTGTTATTGTTGTTATTGTTATGTTTGTTGTTGTTGTTTTCTTCTCTTCTTCGTCTTCTTCTTCTTCTTCTTCTTCTTCTTCTTCTTCAGTTTAACATGTCAGAGGGATAATAGAATATATGGCTATGAATCTTTTTGTGTGGCACTAGCTGTGTGCTTTGAACATAAATTGTCTATGATAATCCGTGACAGGAGCTTGAATCCAGATCTCTGTGTGTGTGTGTGTGTGTGTGTGTGTGTGTGTGTGTGTGTGTGTGTGTGTGTGTATATGTGTGTGTGTGTGTGTGTGTGAAGAGAGAGAGAGAGAGAGGAGGAGAGAGAGAGAGAGAGGTCAAACGATTGATTCATAAAGGCCATAGCCCCTTAGAATGGGGATATACATTGTGACTCATGTCGTAGATTGACACTGGTCTTCATCATGTTACATAAAAACTTCGTTTCTGGAATGCTTTGTGTGTGTGTGTGTGTGTGTGTGTGGGGGGGGGGGGGGGGGGGGGGGGGGGGGGGAGGGGAGAGAGATGAGAGGAGGAGAGGAGGAGAGAGGAGGACGAGAGACAGAGGAACAGGGATACATGTGATTTCATGTCGTAGATTGACACTGGTCTTCATCATGTTACATAAACACTTCACTTCTCGAATGCTTTATGACAGAGAGAGAAAGAGAGAGAGAGAGGTTTGAGAGAGAGAGAGAGGAGAGAGAGAGAGAGAGGAGAGAGCGGAGAGGAGAGAGGCAGAGAATCGATAATGGCTCGAGAGAGAGAGAGAGAGAGAGAGAGAGAGAGAGAGAGAGAGAGAGAGAGAGAGAGAGAGAGAGGAGAGAATCGATAATGGCTTCATAAACAACAACAAAAATAAAACAGTATGATATCCATACCTCAGCTTTCCCTCCTCCTCATCATCACTATCAGCTCCACCAGCGTTCGTACCATCCCATTTCCACCCCCTCCTCAACCAACCCCCCACCCCCACCCCCATCCTACCCACCTTCTGCCCTGCATCTCCCTTAGTGCCCCTCATGCCCGCCCGTCGCATGGTTTCTTGTAACCCTTGAGGGGTTGTTAACCCATGACCCAGCACGTAACACTAGTCCGCATATTAGCTATAACGCTCTCATACAAAACCGCCCCTATGTCCTTACCTCAAACCGCCGTGAGACAACGCGAAGCCCATGTCCCCCCAGCCGTGCCGCCAGGACAGACATTATGACACACACGGGACACCATAACTGCGTGCGGGTCGCCTTTCTCACTTGGCAAGGCCTGGTACGAGAGGCGAGGTGGTGTGGGAGTAAGGAGGGAAGGACATGGAATCTAGGGCAGACGAGTTGTGTTAATTGATGTATTTATTCGTTGTGGCCGGCGTTGGCCTTTAATCATGGCTTCTGTTCATGCAATCGAATTAATAGTGCTTGTTGGAGGGGAAAGTGGGCATGGGGATGGGGGTGGGGTGGGGTGGGTGTAGAGAGGTGTAGAGGGCGGGAGGAAAGGGGCGGGAGGGAGGAGGAGGAAGAAAGAGGGGGGGGGGGGGGGGGGGGGAGGGTGTGCAGTTTTTGTCTTTTCCTGCCGACTCATTTCATTCTTATCCACCATCCCGTCTTCTTCCCCTCTCGTGTTTTTTGGTATGGTATCAAATCGCGAGGCGTTCTCTATTAAGTTTTGTTGTCTTCTTCTCGCTTTAGTGTTCAGTTATCATTGACTTGCCTTTAAATGGATCTGCCCATTTCTGTAGTTTCCAATAAAAATGTATAGAAATTAAAAAAAAAAGAAATTCAAAAATCAAGAAAACACTTTTTATTTCTAAAAGAAGAAGTAGAGAAGGTGGTTCTCCTCTTCCGTGTTGTTTTACTATCAGTTTTCTTTTAAAATCCTCCAGGGACTTTCCTCCTTGAGATTCTTTGAAATCGGTTCTGTTTGAAGTTCATTTGACCGTTTTAGTTTTTTTTTCTCCCTCCCCCCCCCCTTCCCTTCCCCCCTTGAAGATCCGTTGAACGTTTTCTTCCTGAAGATCTCCTCAAATTTTTTTTTTCCTTCAAGATCATCCACAGCGTTTTCTTTCGGGAGGAGTCTTGGACTGCTTTTCTTCTTGAATGTCAACTGAATGCTTTTTCCCCCGCACAGAACAGAGGATCATTTGAACGACTTGTCCGTAATTGAGATTACTTGAACGTTTTTGTACTTGAAAATTCTGGAATGTTTATCTTCTAAAAGATCTTGGTAATACATTTATTACCTGTGAAGGTCCTCTGTTGTTTTTTTTTTTTCTGGACCCATTGGATGTTTTCCTCCGAGGATTCTGTGAATGTCTGCTTTTTGGACATTTCCCTTCATCTTTTTTTTTCTCCATAAGATCCATGGATGTTCTTGCTTCCTGAAGATCATCTTAGATGTGGTTTCTCGTCTTTAAGATCCTGTTTAACACACACACACACACAAAAACACACACACACAAACACACACACACACACACACACACACACACACACAACACACACACACACACACACACACACACCACAGAGAGAGAGAGAGACAGAGAGAGAGAGAGACAGACAGACAGACAGACAGACAGACAGACAGACAGACAGACAGAGAGACACACAGAGAGGGAGGGAGAGGGAGAGAGAGAGGGGGAGGGGAGAGAGAGGGGGAATCACTCGTGAGGGACAAGGTTCGTTAGAAGTGGAAAAATACAGAAGCAAAATCATAAAGCATTGCTATTCGCACGCTATTCGCTCAAGACTATGCGATCTACACTATGGGATCTGCAAGACGGATCCGCACCATGGGATCCGCACCATGGAATCCACACCATGGGATTCACACCATGCGATCCACACCATGGGCAAGGAATCCACACCATGGGATCCGCACCATGGGATCCCACATCATGGGATCTGCACCATGGGACCCGCACCATAAAATCCAGCACCATGAGATCCACACAATGCGATCGGCACCATGGGATCCACCATGGGATCCGCACCATGGGATCCAGCACCATGGGATCTGCACCATGCGATCCGGACCATGGGATCCACACCATGCGATCCGGACCATGGGATCCACGCCATGCGATCCGCACCATGGGCATGGGATCTGCACAATGGGATCCGCACCTTGGGATCCACACCATGACATCCGCACCATGCGATCAGCAGCACGGGCATGCGATCCGCACCATGGGATCCACACCATGCCATCGGCAGCATGGGATCCAGCACCATGGGATCCGCACCATGGGATCCACACCATGCGATCAGCACCACGGGCATGGGATCCGCACCATGGGATCCGCACCATGGGATCCACTCCCTGGAATCCGTACCTTGGGGTCCATGCTATGGGATCAGCATTATGGGATCTGCACCACGGGATCCGCACCATGGGATCCGCTCCATGGGATCCGCAGCATGGGATCCGCAGCATGAATTAGCAACAGAGTGTAATGGGTTCGTCCTTGGACTACACTCCTTCCTGTGACTAAAGCAGGTCAAAATAGGATCAGTAGTTTTTGTGCGTTTGTGTGTTTGTGTTTACTTGCTTGCTTGTTTTTTGTAATCTGATCACATGCGAACACATCTGCGGACAGGTGCAGGCGGACACAGAACTCCTTACGTGCATTTGAATCATCTCAAACAAACAAACAAACGAAACTACAATAACAACAAACACAATGAACGCTTAGATCCAGCACGCCCCTTAATTGTAACAAGAGAAAGAAGTGAAGAAAGAAGAGCAGAGAAAGCAGAAAGTATCACACACACACACACACACACACACACACACACACACACACACACACACACACACACACACACACACACACACTACGTACCCGCCGCGCCACACACACACAAACACACACGCGCGTGTGCGCAGACGCACAGACACACACACATAGCACAACACAGGCACGCGTGCGCGCGCACACGCGCACGCACACACACACACACACACACACACACACACACACACACACACACACACACACGCGCGCGCGCGCGCGCGCGCGCACACACACACACACCACACACACACACACACACACACACACACACACACGCACGCACGCACACACACACACATACACACACAAAACACAAACGCACGCGCGCGCGTACGTCCACCAAGACACACCTACCCGCCCACCCACACCCTTCCACCCCCACCCCC
>JADBJO010007499.1:0-2500 GCA_016801955.1 Conus betulinus | reverse complement strand
GAGACAAAAACACTTTACAGCCGACTCCATGAAAACCTTGTTCAGAGATGTCCCACCTGACGTGATCTTTGAATTTCTGAAAGAGATTAATATTTTTTTTCATCTGATTGAGATTTTACGGAAGAAAGATTTTTAACGAAGTTTCTGATGCGTTTTTTTTGGAGGGTGTATTTTAAAGAGATGTGTGAATGGTGTGTGTTGTGTGTGTGTGTGTGTGTGTGTGTGTGTGTGTGTGTGTGTGTGTGTGTGTGTGTGTGTGTGTGCGTGTCTGTGTGTCTGTGTGTCTGTGTGTGTATGTGTTTTGATTTGTGAGTTGACTTTCGCGTGGTGACAGCCCTGATATGGCCCTTTGTGGTCAGCTGGACAACACTACCTTACCTTACTTCCCACGCCCGCAAAGGCTCCATGGAAGCAATAGGCCGATCTCGTTGAGCATCAGGCAAGAAGCTGGCGTACATGATAACCCGAAGGAGTCCACCTTGCCAGCTAGACGGTTCTTCTCACGCAGTATTTAAGTTACTTAACGCAAATGAACGGGACTCCGACAGAGGAAGGCTAAACCAGCACAGATACTGATCCTCCTTCCTGTACATCTTTTGGTTAGGCAAGGGAAGGAGAGGTTGAGGTAGGGAATGGAGGAGGAATGGCGCATGAAAACAGATTCGTTTTTCGACATGCATATTGCACTCTGCACCTGTTTTTTATCATTTCAAAAAAGTGTTCAATTCTCTGATCGCGAGTATCCATCTATCTAAATGTTTGCAATGTTATTGTTTTAATGACGGAGGAATCTCTCTCTCTCTCTCTCTCTCTCTCTCTCTCCTCTCTCTCGTCTCTCTCTCTCACACACACACACACACACACACACACACACACACACACACACACACACACACACACACACACACACACGTCTGAACTTGATATTCCACCAGTAACAGTCTTTGAAGTTTATCACTACCTAACGCACCTAAAACAGTCAGGTACCTGCAGGGTGGATGGTCTTGACGGCAAAATCCTCAAACTATCAGCTCCAGCAATTTCAGATACATTAACATACGTCTTCAATTTATGCATAGACAAAAATCGTTTTCCCGATAGTTTCTAAAAAGCAATTCATTTCTATCCACAAGACAGGTGGCAACTCAGACCTTGCAAACTACAGACCAATCTCAATCATTTCCTCTATTTCCAAACCTTTGGAAAAAACACATGAACAAACACACATTACACCACCTTAATACATACCACTTGCTTCATCCTAGACAGTCCGGGTTTCGACGCAACCATTCATGCCACACAGCCCTAATCAACTTGGTTGATGATTGGCTGAATAGCATTCACAACAACATATATTGTGATGTCCTATTCATTGATTTCAAAAAGGCATTTGATGTGATAGACCATAACCTTCTTCTTAGAAAATTGAAAGTGTATGGCTTATCCACAAAAACTCTTACGCGCTTTCTCAATCATATCTCAAAAATTGGCAACAATGTGTGAATATCAATACAACTTTCTCTTAATTTCAAACACTTTCCTATGGTGTCCCACAAGGCTCTATCCTGGGTCCCTTAGTGTTCACAATTTATATCAGTGATCTACCTCTCAATATCACATGTGAACTCTTTGCTCATGATACAACAATACACACACAAATCATTCTGATGTTATTGTTCTTGCACAACCTTTACAAAAAAGTGCGAATGACGTCGTGAAATGGACTGAACTAAATCACATCACATGTCGCTTCACCTCAAAAAAAAAAAAAAAAAAAAAAAAAAAAAAAAAAAAAACACCAACGCTTATCACAACCAAGTAAAAAAAAAAGACAACATCTCACAATTAAGTTTCCTCCTGTACATCTTAAAAAGGAAACTGTTGAACAGGTTACATACCTCAAAGTGCGAGGAATAACAATTGATAACAGCATTAGTTGGCAAGCTCACTTAACCTCACTGTGCAAGAAAGTGTCACAGAAAGTTTATCAACTCTCCAAAATCAAACGCTTCCTCGACGTGCATTCACGCAAGTTCTTTTTTCCAGTCTCATATTCAATCACACATAGACTGTAGATCTACTCTATGGGACTCTGCTAGCGCTAACACCCTCAACCCGATGCTAAGCCTACACAAGCAAGCACTCAGATTAGTCCTCCTAAAAAGCAGTAGTCTTCTGGACTCGGACTATAAAAAGATTCAAGTTCTCCCCTTAAGTCTGAGATTAGAAAACAACAAAGGGATCATACTGCACAGGATTGTGTCTGGGAAGACACCCTCCACAGTAGTTCACAGATTCTCAATTAATTCCTCAAGGACTCTACCCAAACTTCATGTCCATGTTCCTAGAATTGACTTATTCAAATCCAGTTTAACATATTCAGCTTCCTGTGAATGGAACTCGCTCCCTGAATCAACCAAACACCAATGCATATCAACCTTCAAACACCATTATTTCAACCTTCTTATGTGCCAGTATTTGCATACTCTGCCATAAATCC
>JADBJO010007498.1:95709-108209 GCA_016801955.1 Conus betulinus | reverse complement strand
CTCCTAACCCACCCCATCATTTTCAGGAAAGTCATCCCCCTGACCTTCACTTCTTGAGCGCCAACGAAACGGGGTATAAATACCCCATGACTGCCAGCTCGAGAACCGACGGAACAAACACCTCTAACCTGATCCACCCTTATGCAGAACATTTATTATACATAGCGTCTCAACTGCTGCTGACAAAACAGCGTCATTTCAGCCCATACCAACCTCCCTTTCAACAATAAAACCCCACAAAATGGGACTTTGCCAACATATCAGTTGGCATCATATATGTGCTAAAAAGGAAATGGTATCAAAATTGTCAGTTTTCCGACTATATTACATGATTGTTTTTGATGCTGCTGTCTGGAGCCTGTCCAATGATGTTGTTGGTGCTAAACTGTATAACCTGTGGCTGGATCTGGTGTGAAGTAGAAGTGGATGATTGAGGAGGAAAGGGGAAAGTTCATGGGAGGTAGTACGGGGTTAAATGATTATAGGAGAATATATTGATTGTTAGTCTTATAGACTATTTCAGTTTGTGTGTGTGTGTGTGTGTGTGTGTGCGTGTGTGTGTGTGTGTGTGTGTGTGTGTGTGTGTGTGTGTGTGTGTGTGTGTGTGTGTGTGTGTGTGTGTATGGTGTATAATGGCGCAAAATGATAAAAGTGTTTGCGCTCTATGAGAGTTGTGTGTGTACATGTATTGTGTATGTATGCATGTATGTGTGTGTGTGTGTGTGTGTGTGTGTGTGTGTGTGTGTGTGTGTGTGTGTGTATGGATGTGTCTATCTATGAGTACCCCCACAGGTACTATTCAGTGGGTCACAGATTGCCGGACCACCTGATTTGCAGTGGTCTATTGACTGTAGGATTTGGATTACAAAATTGCTTATGGTTTTGTGTTGTTGTCGTTGTTGTTGTTTTCGCATTTTGATATTGCTTGGGCTGCATTTTGGTAATTGATGCCAAGTGACTCTACCCAAGTGCATTTTTGATTGTTAACTGTCTGTCTCATCTTGTTGATTTTTTTCCCTCTTCTTTAAATTGTTGACATTTTCTACATTTGTTGTTTTTGCCTGAATTTATCAGGTAACACTTGTATTTGTTCTTTTCTTTGAGGTCGTGTTTGTCTTCGTTTCAGCACTTTCATACTTAGAATCTTGGTAATTGGTACAAAACTGTGTGTGGATGTTTAGGTGTCGATCACTTGTCTCTCCTACACTTATCTGTCATTGATCATTATGACAAGCAATCAATGCAATGAGAAATGGTTAAGTAAATTTGGATTAAAAGTAGGCCACCTAAATGTATGTCACTTATTAATAAAATGTCAGACATACCCTCTATTTTATCAAACTCAAATTTTTTCATTGCTTTGGTTTCTCTGAATCAAGACTAACAGATACTATAACAGACAATCTAGTGTCGATTCCAGGCTATAGTCTGATTAGGAGAGATGCCATGGCTAAACTGGACACTGGACTGGTAACATTTGTGCACAACTCGGTAAATTATAAACAAATAAGCTTGTTCGATAAATACTGCATTGAGTGCATTTGGATAGAGATTCGTATGAAAGGGACAAAACCAGTCTTAGTAGGTTTTCTATATAGAAATCCAGAAGAACGTGTTGAGTGGTTTGATCGCTTTGATCTCATGATGGAGGATGTATACGCTTATGCAACAGAGGTGATACTACTTGGAGATTTTTATATTGATTTACTTAAACCGTATAACAACTGGGAAAAAAATCTTTGAACTGCAGAATTTAAAACAATTAATTAACACACCAACCAGAATAATATCACAGTCTGAAACACTTATTGACCATATGTATGTAAATGACCCGTCTAATATTATTGAAACGTCTATACCGGTGTTTGGTCTTGGTGATCACTTTCCTGTTTGTTTAACATGGTCGAAAAAAGGAACGAAAATTCCCAGATGTAGCCACCAATACATATCTTTCGTTTTTATAAAAAACATTAAATATTGATGTCCTTTTATCTGACCTGTGCTCTGTTCATTTTTCAGAGATTTATCAATATACCGACCCGACGAGGCCCTTGAAACTTGGTATCGTATTTTCTGTCTGTTATTGATAAACATGCCCCTATTAGACTTAAACGCGTTAGAGCTGATGGCAAACCGCAGTGGTTAACCGAAGAAATCAATGCAGCCATTAAACTTCGTGATAATTTATTATAGTCTACAGGGAAAAGTGACAGTTTTAAGAAACAACGAAATAAAGTAACTGCCCTAAAAAAGATATACTCGCAAAAATATTTCAAAGAACTTATTGCTTCTAAAACCGCTGCAAAATCCATCTGGAAAGCCATTAACGAATTATCTGGGGAAAAATCTGAAACTGCTGTTCATTCGGAAATGGATTTATCCACCGAAAAATTCAATTTACATTTTTCAACAATAGCTGAGAAAAACGATAAACTCTGATCACATGATAAACAATGATCTATCATCATTGAAAGATTATTGTGATTCTAAACACATAAATACAAAACTCAATTTGAATATTTAAGTGTAGACGAAAGTGTATATGGCACTATGTTCTTTAAAAAAAAATCTAACTGCTGTGGTCTAGACAACATTGATTGTAAAATCTTGAAATTATCTGCATCTGTTATATCTGAGCATCTCACCTACATTTATAACCTTTGCATCGAAAAGTGTTACTACCCACAAGCTTTTAAGGTAGCCAAAGTACTACCAGTTTATAAATCCGGTGACCCAACTGATTTTTCAAATTATCGACCAATATCGATTTTATCTACTTTGTCTAAACGTCTGGGAAAACATCTTAAACGCAATCTTCAGTTACACTTTACTAAATATGATCTATTTCATCCAAACCAAAGTGGTTTTAGAAAAAAAAAACATTCCTGTCATACAACACTAACTGACTTAGTTGAACAATGGCTTTCAAACATTAATTGTAATCTATTTACAGGTGTACTTTTTGTCGACTTTGCAAAAGCCTTTGACATTATTGACAATAATCTTCTTGTAAAAAAAAAAAAACTTGCATTTTACGGTCTATCCAGAAAATCTCTTGGTCTGTTTATCCTCTTTTTTGACCAACAGAAAACAGTCAGTTTTTAAAGCCTCTGTAAAATCTACTTTCCTACCAGTGAATTATGGTGTCCCCCAAGGATCAGTTTTAGGTCCAATCCTTTTTTCGGTTTATATAAATGATCTTCCTCTAGCTATTTCTTCTTCATGTGAACTATTTGCTGACGACACGACACTCCACAGTAAAGGTAAAAACCTACACTTGGTATGCAGTGCTCTTCAAAAAAAAAGATATAAATAATCTTACTGAGTGGTCCAAACTAAATCACATGGCCCTCCATCCTATGAAATCCAAATTTATGTTGATATCAACTAGGCAAAAACGACAAAACATGAAAACTAGATCACCTGCATTGTATCTCTACGATCAGATTATAGAAGAAATTGATTCACATAAGTTACTTGGTCTCACTATCGATAACAATCTATCTTGGTCTAATCATCTTTCTGCCTATCTCGGAAGATCTCAAGAAAGATATTTCAATTAAGCAGAATTAAGCATTTCCTTGACCAACATTCTCGGAAGTTATGTTCCATGCCTATATACAATCTGATATTGACTATGCTTCAACTTGCTGGGACATGGCCAGTCACAATTGCTTGAAACCACTGGAACGTTTGTATAGACGTGCACTGAAAATCATACTCCTTAATCATCTCTTCAAGTTTCAGACTGTACAGAACTTGAGATTATCCCATTCAGTCAGAAATGTCGTTTCAATAAGGGTGTGTTCATGTAAATAATGAACAATTTTGCACCTTCTTATCTAAATACCAAATTCCTTGTAAACACCTATCGTAATAAACATGTGATATCAATTCCCCAGCCCAGAATTGATCTGTTCGTGTCTTCCTTAGCATATTCAGGTGGTAAACTTTGGAATGCAATTCCTTGTGACATAAGAAATAAAAATAGCTTATCTACGTTTAAAACACATTATCATAAATATCTAATGCTAAGCTATAGTTAACCTTTTGTGTATTTTTGGATCGTAATTTTGTATCCAATTTCCTCAAATGTTTTTTTTGCTCATCTTCTATGCCTTTATTCTGCTGCCTGTTGTATTCTCTGCCTGTTTGTCGGTCAGTATGTATGTCTGCCTCTCTCTCTCTCTCTCTCTCTCTCTCTCTCTCTCTCTCTCTCTCTCTCTCTCTCTCTCTCTCTCCCCCTATCTATCTTTCTCTGTCTCTTCTCTCCCTCCCTCCCCTCTCTCTCTCTCTTTCTGTCTGTCTGTCTTGTCTAACTGTTGCCTGTCTACCTTCTATTGTCTGTCTATAACTCATAAGGTTAAAGAATGTTTCTAATGTGTTGTGCTCTTTCTCCTCATGACTTTTTAAATATATGTGTGTGTGGAAGTGTTGTGTAGGTTCTCCCTGTAATATGGGCCGGGAGCCTGCGCATCAACATTCATGCTCTCACCTGCATACATACATTGTGTGCAAGTATGCTTTGTACATATTTATATGTATATATGTTATGCATATGTGTATGTGTATGAACTGTATGCATATGTATATATGTATGTGTAATATATATATGTGTGTATGTGGTGTGTGTGTGTGCGTAAATATATTCGCAATTTTTGTTTTTGTTTTTTGTGAGGGCATGGTGTAAAAAAAAGCCATTATTGTTGCTTATCCGTTTTTAACCTCAATAAAACATTCGTTCGTTCGTTCCATTTACCCCAAAACCTCCCCTTGGCCTTTTCCTTTCCTTCCTTCTCTCTCTCTCTCTCTCTCTCTCTCTCTCTCTCTCTCTCTCTCTCTCTCTCTCTCTCTCTCTCTTTCTTACCCCAAACATACCCCTTGGCCTTTTCCTTCCCCGTTTCCTTCCCCTTGTTCGCTATGTTCACGCGTTTTTTGTTGCGTTCGTTTGTCAATGATATGGACAATAGCTAATTAGTATTGAACTGTACAAGATCTTGTTATACTTTGTTCTTCTTGTATATGTATTTGCATTAATTTGATCTTTAAATGCTTAATTTGATGTTTAAAATTGTTTTTCTTTCCTTTTGTCCCAGGGCTGGGTGGGAAAAAGCATTTGTATTGCTTATCTCATTACCCTGGTAAAATAAAATTTCGTTCGTTCGTTCGATCGTAGTTCTCTCTCTAGGTCACTGTCTGCCTGCCTGTCTGTCTGTCTGTCTGTCTCCCTCTCTCTCGCGTCTTCTCTCTCTCTCTCTCTCTCTCTCTCTCTCTCTCTCTCTCTCTCTCTCTCTCTCTCTTTCCGTCCTCAGCTAGAACTGTGAGATTTATTATTCATTATTTTACGTATTGCAGACGTTTTCTTTTTTTTCATTTCACGACTAAAGTAACACTACACGTGTGCTTATTTTCCTGTCATCTACCCCAACGCCACACCATGACCTAAACTTCTCCGAAAGCTGGGATTGTATTTGATGCTCGATTTTTGTCTCCCACTTTGCAAGCCCTGATATGACTCCTGTGGTTGGCTTGGCTATAAATAACAGGACTTGAAAAGAAAGTGCCATCTGGGCAGCTAAGCAGAGAAGAATATCGCTGTCTGTCCTGAACTGTAGAATACCTCGGTTATGATGACAAAGGAGATGATGATGATGATGAAAGCGATGACGACGCAAAGGCTGGTTGTTGCTGTGGTGGCAGCGGTCCTGATGATGGATTGATACCGGCTCCTGAACGGGCGATGATGTGGCCTCCTTTAGGGCTTCGGTTGGATACTTGCGTTAGGGAGATTTGATGATAAAGATGGCAGTGGAAACAACTCGGGTGATACAGCTGTTGACGTTTACGATGATGACACCAGCAGTTTTGTCGAGCCCCAGTATGTACATGGATTTTATTACATGTCTGGAATCGACTGCGCGCGCGCACCTGCACGTGTGTGTCCGTGTGTGTGTGTGTGTGTGTGTGTGTGTGTGTGTGTGTGTGTGTGTGTGTTTTCATCTTGTGAGCCACACCAGTGGCATTTACCCCACGCCGCTCATTCCGGTTCCCCGTCCACAGTCTTTCCGCTACAACACCGTCACCATCATTTAAGAGTGAGAATTTGTGTTAAGCCGTCATGAGGCAACGCACCAGAGGAAACACAGCACTGCCCGCCCTGTCATTTTACGGTGTTCTTTGGTGCCTGTTCTGATCCAATATATGTATCACACTACCTACGTAGCCCATATTTACGATGCAAGCGCGACCAGCGTGAATGAATGTCCCCATCCGGAGGATGCCTTCACGTTCGTCCGACGTAAATCCTTTTAAACCCATCGATAGCCACGATCTCCATACGCACCTACCAAGAGCAGAGACATGGAGAGGAAATCGAAACCGAGGTCTCCATGAGAGCAGACCATAAATGACCACATACTTTAAGACACTTTTTAGGATGAGGGTGACGAGGATGGGAATAATGAATTTTAAGAGTAATTTCTATGACTGTACCGAAAAACGTGGACAAACGAATCCCAAGACAAAAACAAAACCTGTTTCGACCTGTTAGGTCTTCTTATGGCAAGATAAACAACACTCAGGACAATGGGAATAAAGAACGAGCAATCACTTATCTTTGTCGTGTCCGGCGGAAGATGAGCGTTGAATGAAAACCTCATCATTTTAATTCAATGCCCATCTTGCACCAAATGTAACACAAAGTGATTGCTCGTTCTTAATTTTCGTTGTCCTGAATGCTGTTTATCTTTCCCACAGAAGACCTAAGAGGTCGAAACGCGTCGTGTCTTTGTCTTGTGATTCGTGTGTCGACGTTGTTCGGTAGAATCATAATAATTACTTCTAAAATTTTGTTCAGATCTGCGCCTGCAGTTGCCTCCCTTTGCAACTAGCTGTATAGTTATATTTCGGTCTAAGATAGCATGAGAAGGCTGTACTCCACGTTTATTTTTCTGAAATATCTTGGTGTTAGCTAGGTCTGAGACATATTGACACTGCCGTGTTGGCCAACACTCTCAGGGAAGCATCCTTTTAGTGGATGAAATTCGACAATGCGCGTCCAGTCCTCCAAATTGAGCCCATAGCAAACACATTTCTGGCTATGAGCCAGTCATGAGACCCATGGGTATATTCTTGATTAACATACATAATGACTTAAACTTTGTCTGAACATAATCTAAATACACATTCAAACTTAGAGTCGGAGGATGTTTTATTCGGAACAAACAGCCACAAACATTTTTTTTTTCACAAAAAGAAGTATCTTCAGCGGATTTGTAGGTTTTTGTTTTGTTTTGTTTTGGTTTGGTTTGGTTTTCCTTCCGAGTTCAACATTTGTGTCTTTTACTCTTACCGACTGTGTCATAGTCCACAGCAACATTCAGCCACATTTTGATCGATCTCCTGCTCCTCTTCCTTGTGCCATCGTCCAGAATTTAGAGAGCAAACTGTCTGTAGCGCTTTATCATGAGCAAGTGTTCCCATAAATGCGGTCATTTCGTGTCGAGGCAAATGTAATCAATGCTCACAGGTCGGAAACAAATCGCCCTTCCGCGGCAAAAGAGAAAAGTTGAACGATGTCCTTCAGACGTAAAAACGAGCTGGGATGATCCCGAGTGAAGTGTATCGAGCGAAAGTTTCTACAGACCATGATAATCGGTAAAGGGAGACATGTTGCCCATAAACTGGCCTCAGCTGCCAATTATCATCGCGTCTCGATCGGCCGTGTTGTCACACTTCTGTCCGACAAGTTTCTCAAAGGCTGGTGATAATTATTGTTGCGGCGCTTTCCGCAAGCGAACCGTGGAACGTTAGAAGCCATGAGCCCTCAAGAGGAAAACCAACAAGAACAAAAATCGATGTTGTTGACATTGCAGTGCTAAAGGCGCTGACACACGCCCCGTTCCGGCTGTACTGTTAAGGAGAACGGTTTGAAATTTGTATGGTCAGAGCTGTCAGTGTGTAAGGGATGGGCGGCAGCACAGCATTTTGGTGCAACGGCGGACTTATCTTCGATTTTTGTGCCAAACGATTATTTCAGATTTGGAATGACTCTCTCTCTCTCGCTCTTTCTCTCTCTCTGTGTGTGTGTGTGTGTGTGTGTGTGTGTGTGTGTGTGTGTGTGTGTGTGTGTGTGTGTGTGTGTGTGTGTGTGTGTGTGTGTGTGTGTGTGTGTGTGTTGTAATTTTTGGTTTGGCTATTTCAAAATACGTAATAAGCGTCATGTAACTCTATTCGTCTCCAAAAAGGAAGTTTCACCGCTTTATTGGAAGACGCCGTTCGCAGAATGAGTGTCTGCTCAGTGACAGAGTTGACTGGCGGGAGGATGCAAACCGCCCGCATCGAGCAGAGGAGGGGAAAGGTTGAACCCCAACGCTCAGGGCTGTTTCATCCGAACCTTTACGATGACGGCTTCAACCTGACCTCTTGAAAAGCACGACAAAAATGGCTCGTGTGTCAGTACCTTAGGTGAAGTCGATGAGGGCCTGACTAACAGCCACAAAACCTCAGCAATGCCGCGTTCGTATTGATAGTTAAGCCATGACTGACCTGTATGCAACTTCCCGATGATATCGTTTGCTTCAAAGCAATACTGTGCATGTTCATGTGAAGCCTCGTCCGACGAATGTCAAACTTCACCAGCGAAATGCCTGAGGTTCTGGACCACAGCTGCAAAACCCCTCCATAGTGATGGTTGCAAATCAAACGTCAGAGTTTGAATGACAGCTCATACATGAGTTCTTGTACACTGTTTCACTTTTGCCCAAAGAGTAAGTTTCCAGAACGGAGGAAATCGTGATGGTATTGCTTAGGTGACCGAAGTTGATGTATTAGGTTTAACACACCAAGGTTATCCCTGCACTCATACACGCACGTACGCACTCATGCACCTACCAACCATTCACCTTTCTCTGGGAATGGGATGTCACGCATGTGCTTCTCTCCTAACACGACTGAGAACAAGAAATACAGTTTTCTACGTTGCTTATAATTATACATGAAAAATCCAAATACATAAAAAAGGAATAATCAAAGAATAATCCCGGGTTTTTCACCCACTGCTGGGTTTCGAACTCCGTCTTTCTTTCTCAGCTTGTCTTTTACGCCTAAGACCTTGTTGCCACTTCTGTCGCTCAGACCACATTTCCTTCTACCTTATCTGTCCTGCTCACTCTTCTCTCTCTCTCTCTCTCTCTCTCTCTCTGTCTCTCTCTCTGTCTCTGTCTGTCTGTCTGTCTGTCTGTCTCTCTGTCTCTCTCTCTCTCTCTCTCTCTCTCTCTCTCTCTCTCTCTCTCTCTCTCTCTCTCTCTCTGGTATGGGCCTGTGGCCTGTCAAGTAAAAATATTCTAAGTTCTGAGTTCCTTCTTCTCCTTTTCTTCTCTCTCCCGAGTTGTCGTTCTCCCTTCTCTCTATTGTGGTGTTGTTCTCTTTTTACCCTCTCTTTTTCTCCATTCAGTTTACATAGGGACGGACACAAAAGATATCCCTTTGGACCATGCCTTTTGTTCACGTTGCTTCTCAGCTACCTTGGTCACATGCACAACGAATTCTCCTCCGGCTACATCCTTCTACAAATCAGCATTTATACACATCCATACAAAATAACTTAGCAAACGACCACTTTGCACCAAACGGGCATCGAAAATTCCCGACGACTTTGGGGGCCTCTTTCACACATTACTTATCCTATAGAAGCTATTACAACGACGTCCACATGCATTCAGCTAGCCTGACAATGCATCAGTACGGTGCCCCACAGCAATACCGACTGAACAAACACAAGACTCCTGTTCTTCAAGTCTGGGTACAATACAACTTCAGGTGACTGGGCCTTTAGCACTAACTTGATATCCCGAAGTCCTAGTGGATACATTTGTCTCCCTTGTGCTATCAGGAAGGTTCGAACTCGGGGGGGGGGGGGGGGGGGGGGGGGTCCTTAGTACCTTGGCAGCCAACTATCATGTGACAGTTAATTACTTGACCACTTTAAGCTCCTTGACCCAGCTCGACCATACGCGCTAGGTGAGGGCACTACCGGTCATCGGCCGATTACCTATTTCTCCACTATGTGCGGTATTCTTGTCTTCTAAGGCACGTAAGGCCGTTTGTGAAAGGTTTCGCTCTCTTGTCATTTTATATGTAGTCATCGTTGGTATGTAGTCATGTTTGTTACGTAGTGAGCTGGTCAGGCTGTTTCGTGGCTGCTGCGGACCCCACTCCCTTTCTTTCACTCCAAAGCTCCTTCCTTCCTGTCTTCCGTTGGTAGCGACGCTGGCAAATACCCTGGCTCTTCCGCTTAATATGGTGTTTAAAATAGCCACTGTAGGGGGGAAAGGGTCCTTGTCCTGACGCTGCAGATCCCCCTTCTCCGTGCCTCGTTCCTCCTCCGATCCCAACCTGTATGTTTTAATGATTTGCTCCTCTTTATAACTGCCTCTGTCTCATATGCTGCAACCAACCCCACGCAACACCAGCGTGTTTCATCGCCACTGATGCCCTATTTTCATCCACGATCAGTGCGGTATATCCGGCAGACACCAACATACGCATCGCCCCTTCCAGCAACTTGAGTTTCACTACATCTCTGCTTTGCGACTACCTCACAAGCACAACCCGTGTTTCCTGGCATACGCTTGTGGACATGTGTGGTGAACGCAGCACCACGTTGTGACAGAACCGGGCCCGTCACTGACCACGGACCCTCCCAACGACGTAAACACCTCACAGACTGTACCTGTACCGAGACTCACTCACATACCCGTAAGCACCTTGGACGATAACAAGCCCCACTTACTTCACCGCGTCCTCTTGCCTTTTCTATGTCCTTTTACCATGCAAGGTGTTTAATATTTTGAGGTTCTCAGAGTGAGACCAGTAGTGAGAGAGTTAGAGAGATAGTCGATTTGTTTTGTATTTGTAGTTTTTATCGTTGATACTATTTCGATCTGGCACCAGAGAGATAGCAGCAGAGAGCACTGCTTCAGAGTCGCTGACTAGCCTTCATCTTCAGAGCACAAGAGCTCGTGCTTTCCTTGCGTCCTGTGTTCTGCTTTAGCACTGACTATTCCTATATTAATGACCTTTTTGTTTCTTTTTCCGCTTGTGTTTTTGTTTTTGGTGATAGCCAATAGGTTGTAAAGGCCCACTTTGCTGACAGCTCCAAAGATTTCATCCTTTTCTCCCGGTTTCCGCTCAGAGACACTCTCCCACCCACACACACAGCATGAGTCACTTTATATGATGATAAGTTGTTATAAAAGTATTATGTGTGTGTTTTTGTGTACTCCTGTCTCACATTTTGCAAACCCCACGTTTGGGATAATGCTTGCCGTTCACGTATTTTCGTTTTGAGTATGTTTGGTCTTGCTTTTTCTTTATTCCGCTACTTCTTTTCTTTTCCATGTTTCTTCCACCGGAGACATGAGGCTTTGCCACCAAGCCTCGCAAGGTGGTAACGACGCGTGATAGAGCTGTCAAGATTTAAATTCTGTCCATTTAGGATGATTCCTGGACCGAACTAGGTTGACAAGAACAACCCCAAGACTCCGTCGCTTTATGTAATCGAGGATAACAGACTTCCACACCTAAATAGTTGTTGTGCTGTTGTTTTACTTCAGCCCTTGCCCCCCTTCATTTGTGTTTCAAAGTTGGGCGGCATGTGTGAGGATGGTCATCAGAAGAGAGAGTCCTTTTTTTTCTAGAGAGAGAGACTGAATAGAGGAGTTAGATGTAGAGGGGCGAACTGTTACGATAGAGATTCAATATTTTCCTCTGTCCGAACGCTTTCTTCAAAGCACGTAGAGAGCACCCGATTGCGACAATAGAAGGCAGGATGATTAGAGACCCAGGATAGAGAGCTCGTATGCGCGTGCGTGCGCGCGTGCATGGGTGTTGCGTGGCTGACTCCGTATCTATATATCTATATATATTCTTTTTTTTCTTTTTTTGTTTTGGTTGTTGTGTTGTTGTGTTACCCCTAGGATGCCTCTGCTGACGTTTTTAAAAACAACAGATCTGTTTCGCGCCAGCTCTCGTAGAGACACACACACACACACCCCCCGCATCACACACCACACTATATCTATGCGATCAACTATAATCATCTATATGTGTGTGGTGTGTGTGTGTGTGGGTGGTGTGTGTGTGGTAATGTGTGTCTTGGTGCTGATGCTTGCAGCGCCTACTTTCTGTTTGGAGTTGTGTGAGTTTGCTTTTTCTCCCCCTATCTTCAGCTTTCTTTTGTTTTATAATTTTTTACAACCGGCGAAACGACACCAACACATCCTCTCGCAAGCAAGAACTGAGACCACCTTCCTGCTTCTACCGCATTCTTCCCTGTGACATTACGTGCTGATTCTGATTCCCCATAGGTTTTGAAAGAACAAGAAGACCCGTCGCAGGATTCCAACAAATCTTACAACTATGCACACGATAAATTTGTGTGGATGGAAAACTCCAACAGAAAGGAGCGAACTGTGCACTGTGCCTATTGTGTGCGGTAT